>JAQQSW010001325.1:0-19495 GCA_028646575.1 Pseudocheirus occidentalis
AAGGAAGGAAGGAAGGAAGGAAGGAAGGAAGGACATATTTATGACATTCCTACTACTATACTAGTCACTTTACAAATATTCTCACATTTGAGCCTCATAACAATCCTTAAAGGTAAGAGCTATCATTATCCCCATTATAAAGCTTAAGAAACTGAGGCAGACAGAAGTTAAGAGTCTTGACCAGGGTCACACAGCTAGTGAGTGTATGAGATCAGATTTGCTATGAGGTCTCCCTGGCTTCAGGTCTTCTGCTCTATGCACTGTGTCACCTACCTGCTGCAGGAAGCAGAAGAGAGGAAGAAGACAATGAGAGGTGGTACATAAAAAAAGAATATTTAAGTCAAACATTGTCAGTATTTCACATTTCTCTCTATCAGCATTGATTATTTCTCAATATTATGAATTTTTCTTAGAGCCAACATAGGTAGCTATTTTAAATATTCTCCAATATTACAAATTCATGAATGATATTCTTACCTGTGGAAGAAACTCATAAGATTAAAAGAAATATATAGGGGCAGCTAGGTGGTGCAGTGAATAGAGCACCAGACCTGGAATCAGGAGAACCTGAGTTCAAATATGACCTCAGACACCTAACACACTAGCCATGTGACTTTGGGCAAGCCACTTAACCCAAATTGCCCTCCAAAAAAAAAGGAAAAAAAAGAAATCTATATTTTCCACTTTTTGTTTGTTTTCAAGAAAATGTTTATATTTTTTAGAAATAGATAAGGAATGGACAAATCATTCCAACCAATTTCCTCAGTTTCTGAAAAGAGGTTTGGATTCTTGATAGCTGCTCCTTTTCTCCTGACATATGTAGCAGCTATAATCCAGAGGTATTCTTAGAGCTTGCTCATATTGTCTTGTTAGAGTCAATTGTTAGATGTTAAGGGTGAGCATTTATATCTCACTACACAAGAGGACTTGATTTATTGTTTTGTTCACTGTCTACACTTAAGAAAACAATGGAGAAAATGTTAATAATGCAGATAAACTGAAAGGTATGATCCGCTTCTATCTCCCAGATATACAGTTGTTATACATTTATCCACACATCTCTGCTAGCAAAACTGGATAGTTATTCCTGATACAATTGCAACCTGCTATTGGACTTTAAACATGAGTGGAGGAAGGGAAGCAGTAATAATGTTGTAAAGCAAAAGTGTCAGATATGTGGCCCACAACATTCCCCAGCACAGCTCAAAGCAGATTAAAATCTAGTTTCTATCTGTTTTTAATGCATTGAAGTATTAATAAAGGAAGGAATAGACAAACATATGTGATTTTCTAAGTTAATATGCAGCCCATGGGGATACTTATGTATGGTTTCGTGGCTCTGTGTCTATTTGACACCAGTAGGATAAAGGATGGAGCAGAGGATACTATGATGAGAAATTGGAGTTCTATTCCTGGCCCTGTCATTTACTCACTGCATGATCCTGGACAAATCACTTCAACTCTCTGCGTCTTCGTTTCCTCCTGTGTAAAATGAGTGGGTTGGATTAGATCATCTCTTAGGTCCTTTTCAGCTCCAACATTCTATGATTCTCTCTGATAACCATTCTTTCAAGCAGCATTATCAAATAAAAATGATGGCAATGAAAACAATAACTGTTAACACAGATAGAGTGTTTTTAGATTTTTCAAGTGCTTTACATAGATTATCTAATTTAATCAAATGCCAGTTACGTGAAATATACGATGCTAGGTACTGGAGAAAATGCACAGATAACCACAACATGGTCCTGGCACTTCAGGAAGCATCTGTGCCATGGAATCCAAACACAAGGAAATCCAATGCAACTTCATGGAAGTGAAACTGACAAAAGAATGCACATTTAGAACAGAAGTAGAAAAAAATAGGGACCAAAATAACTGAGGCTTCTGGAGGTGGGGAGAAGGAAAGAGAAAATTCAAGGGAGAGACCAGTCACTTCTGTTTCCCAGACCCCGTGATGATTTATGTTTTATTGTAAACTTAAATGTCGAGAGTCAAATAAATTATATCAGAATAAAAAAAAAGTGCTTAAAAAAATGAAAGCGATGGAGAGATTCTATGACTGCAGTTCTGAGAGAGTATATGTAATGGATAGATGGTGTAAGAAGAACACTTCTTTTCTATAGAAATACTTCTCTCCTGACACAAAAAGAGAGAAGAAAAACAGTTTTTAGTAGCCTATGTGACAAGACATAATGCCCTATCATGTCTATTAAGATCTAAGAGGTAATATGGAAACATTGGCATTTAATAGAAACAGATTCCAGGTCAGCTAGTATTTTAAAAATAGTTCTCTTTTTGTTTGAAAAAGAATGCAAGTTGGAGAGTAATACATCAACCTCGCAGATTGGCTTAAAAATTTCTACCAGCCTGGAAAATTTCCACCACACTTAACCAGAGGTAAAACATGTAGTATGGGTTTTATTTAGAAATATTAGAACCATGAAGGTAGTCTCACTTCTCTTAAACAGACTTCATTGTATGAGGACCCTCATTCTGCAGGCCTATGTCAATATGCATGCCTGGAATATAATATTATGCTATAATTGTGTCCATAGATATGTTTCTCACCTATGTATACCAGTAAATTATTCATAGTGAAACACCACTGCCAGCCAGACACATTTTTACCTCTTCTAACACAGCAACATATCATAGGCTCAAGAGTTGTATAAGTATAAATTACCTGGAGCTTAGGAGGACCTTGTCAGTAAGCCAACTCGATTGTCCCTTTTTACAAAGGACAGGACCAAGAGTGAAGGACAGGAGGAGGATAAATAAATGAAATACTACTTTGCTTGGCCCATTCACTTAGTCATTGTTGAGAGTAGAAGAGGGTTATTTGCGCACATTTTTCATCCATCTTCTAGAGTATAAGCTATTGGAGGACAAGTTCTCTTTCTTTGTCTATCTTGTATTATAGGACCTTGCACTATGCCTGGACCATAAGAGGTGCTTAACAAAGGTTTGCTCAATTGAATCAAACCAAAACTAAAAGCATCTTCATTTGTTCTATACATTAATTCCAACCTCTTCCACCCAAACTTTTCTCAGAATGGCTCAAAAAAGCAAAATTAACTGAACTTAATGGGGCCAGTCAAAGGTAAAATATACTAAGTAGGCACAGCCCCTCATTCTCCACCCTCTCTTACATACTTCCTCTTTCAGTGAAACTCAGAGTGTCTCTAGCTTGCCTATAGTCATCTTGGCTATCACTCTCTAACCCCATCTCTGACCTCTCAGGTCAAAGGACAGGGCTTCAGCCCTCCATTACAGTTTGCAGAATCCAACAGAGTACACATGGTCTCCTAATAATAGTTAACATTTTTGTAATGATTTTTTGTTTGCAAATTTTACATACATTTTCCCAGATACCATAAAGCAGCAAAACAGGCAGAACAATTTTTACCATCCCTATTTTACTGAGACTCAGTGATTTTTAAATTTAAGAAATAATCCCATGGTAGAGATGAAATACAAACATGAGTTCTATGTTACTAAATTCAGTTTTCTCTCCTCGGTCCCACAATCTTCTCCCTCCCTTAGAGAACTTACGTATAGGAACAGTTCTAGAATTAAGTCCCTCTTCCTTTCCTTTCCCCTTCATATCTCTTGTTGGAGATTCTAAGAGAGCTGAAATTTCCGAACGCTGAAAAACAGAAGGGAAGAAGAATATATAGTAAGTAAGAAGCATGGGTAACCCACAATTCTGATAATTAGCACCTAACTAATTGAGCTCTGGCTGTACATCAAGTGGAATTTTGTAAGGCACTGCCTCTCTACTCTCTCTTTCCCCTCAGCTTTGCTTCTCTATTTTAATACTGTTTCTCATTAAAGCAAGTTTTAGTGTGAAAACAGAGCTTGCCTCTCTTTCTGTCTTGAAATGTTTATTGATATTTTAAAGGAATATTATACTTGGAATCTGTCCGAAGGTTTGTAAATATAGTAAAGTGTTTTACTATCATTTATCCATATTTATATCTTATCTGTCTGTCAAGTTTAGGCTGTGAGTATGCTAGCCAGTGACTGTCTCATTCTATTTTGTTGTTATGCAATGTTTAGAGAATTGTTAGTGTGTGTGGTCTATTGTGTACATGGCAATGTTTTTCATTTTATATTTTATTTTAAAATTAAAAATTTATAAAAAAAAAAAAGAACACATGATAATAGACTATATATGCCTAGATTCCAGCAAAGTCTCACATTATATATTGTGCACAAGATAGAAAGACATAGCACAGGTTGTATAGCAGTAATATAGATAGGAACTGAACACAAAGAGGAAAGGTTAATGTGAGATCTTCAAACTTGGAGAGAGGTTTCTAGTAGAATGATCCAGTATCCATCTGGTTCTATGCTGATCAACATTCCTTTTTATTTACTTTGATGAAATAGAGAACATGGGAGCAGCTGGATGCACAGGAGTCAGAAGGACCTCAGCTCAAACTTCAGATTTGCTAGCTATGTGACCTTGGGCAAGTCACAAACCCAATTGCCTTGCCTTTCCCTTCCAAAAAGGGAAAAAGAAAGAGAGACAGAGACAGAGACAGAGAGAGAGAGAGAGAGAGAGAGAGAGAGAGAGAGAGAGAGAGAGAGAGAGAGACAGAGACAGAGAAAGAGACAGAGACAGAGACAGAGAGACAGAGAGACAGAGACAGAGAGACAGAGAGACAGAGAGAACATGCCTTTAAAATTTGAATATGTTGCAGATTCTAAAAGATAAAGAATAAGGTGAAAATAGAGGTAAAAATATTCTTAACAGAGCAGAATAAATTTAATAAGATGAAAAAATCAATGTAAAGGCCAACATAAATTTAAAAAAAACTTCCTAAGTGCAAGATGTCTATACCATGAAATATAACAAATATTACACAAGGTTCCCTGCTAGGTGATGGACATTTGGTAGACAAAGACAAAAATCTCATCACTTCTAGCACACAGGGAGCTGACATTTAATTGGTTAGATTCAAAATTTACACAAAGACATATAAACTGGGTAAGTTTAGAAGAGCTATAGGAAGTGGTCCCTAAGATATGAGGCACCAGAGATGAGATTTAAAGGCAGCCCAGGACACTCAAAGAATTTATAGTCTGAGATGAATAGGGATGAGAACAGGTGAAGAGGTAGCAGATAGAAAGGATTTTTGCCTTAACAAATGGGACCTCTAAATTACAGACATAAGGGAAATGAGAGTTGGAAGTTTGCCTGCCATCATCTGGGGAAAGAACCAAGTCCTGCAGCCTCCAAGGTTCTCCAGTGACTAAGACAGATAATCAACATGAGTGAAAAAGACATTAGGACTTTAGTGGACTACAGATTAAAATATGCATTGATAGAATGGAATGGCACCAGAAACAAAAACAAAACAACCAATCAACAACACAATTAACAATATCATAGTTTGAATAAAGGGAGAGGAGTGTGCCCAGAATAAGAGAGGTGATACTTTTCTGTACTCTGCCATAGTTAGACCTCATCTAGAGCAAAATTCTGGGGGTCATATTTTACGAAGCACATTGACCAGATGAAATGCATAAAGAAGAATGTGACCAAGATAATGAGAGGACTGAAGTCATTCCAAATAAAGACATAGGTATTATATTACAAATATTATAAATTAATAAATGCATACATATTTGCATACGTGCATTTATGTGGGGAGAGAGAGAGAGAGAAAGAGAGAGAGAGAGGGAGAGAGAGGGGGGGGGGAGAGAGAGAGAGAGAGAAGGCTTAAGGGAAAAAGAGAGTGGTGAGAGTTAACATTTTCAAGGAAAGAGCTACCAAGAGGTAAAGGGATTAGACTTGCTCTGGTTTGACCCAGAAGGTTGGATATAAGAAGGAAGGTTGTAAATTGGACAAAGATACTTCCTTAGGTTAAGAAAAACTTTCTAATAATTACAGTTTTGCTAAAGTTGAATACAATGCTATGGAAGTGATTGGGCTCCCCTCCTTCTCTCCTCCCCCCCCCCCCACAGGTCTTCAAAAGAGGGTTGAATGATCCCTTTGGGTATATTGGAGAGAGGATTCTTCATAATGTTTAATTCAGAACAGGTGGTTTTTGAGGACCTTCCCAATTGACCTCTAATGTCTAAGAGTTTTAAGACTAAGTTCCTATCCTACCTTTTGCAAGAGGCTCTTCCTAGTCCTCTTTCCCCCCAGTATTTGTCTTATATGTATGTATTTGTTTGCATGTTATCTCCACCACTAGAAGATGTGCCCCTTCAGGGAAGAGACTCTGTTTTTGTCTTTCTTTGCACAATGCCAATCCATGGTAAATGCATATTGACCTCTGAACTTCTGGATTGACACCCTTCTTCTAAACTCTATCTTCTCATCTCTGCAAATTTTAAAGTGGCAAACCTACTTCAAAGACAAAGTGATGCTGGGATTAACTCAGCCTTTTACTTGAGACAGTCAGAGTCTAATAGTGCTAACTAAGTATGCATGGGCCCTATCCTGGATAGGCATGCCAGTCTTGTAAGAAGAGAGGTTAGAGAACAACAGTTCTTGCTTCACTGATGCTCTTCAGAAACTAGCAAATAAGTTGACATTTGTTGATTCATTAAAATATGAAATCTAAATCAATCTTAATGACTTTCAAGAAAGTCATAGTTCTCAAAATATGAACTGTGACATATTCATCTTTTACTTCATTATCAACAACCTCATTCAGATTTAACCTGTCACCCAGAGTGGCAATGCTACATATCCCAAATCCTAATATTTCTAGACATCTGCATGGTTTATTGAGTGATTTTCTTTTTAACTCAAATACCTTGGTATGACATATGTTCAGTCATTGCCTACAGGTTTGTATATGTATGCCACAGTTGTTCTCCAGGAAAGAAAGCATGTAAACACTTTGCTATATTTACAAAACCTTGGAGCAATTCCAAGTATAATATTCCTTTAAAATAAAAAAATAAATAAATAAACCTCTCAAAGAGAAGTAAGCATTGTTTGTATACTACAACTTGCTTTAATAAGAAACATTAAAATAAAGGAAGGAAACTGAGGGTGAGGGTTCTGGGGACCCTCAAGATGTAAAGCTAGAGTTCAATTAGTAAAGGTACTCAATCAATATGGAAGTAATGCAGCAGAGTCAAAGGAGTAAGGATTAAGTCACAGAGCTTAAGGTGAATCCTAGTTCAACCACTTCCTTGCTGTGTAACCTGAGATAAGAAATGTAACCACTCAAATCCTCAGCTTCCTCATGTATAAAATGAGTGGATTGAACTAGATAATCTCTAAGGTCCCATCCAGTCATGACATTTTGTCATAGAGTTGTTCTCTAGACCATTACGCTGATTTGGAATTTAATGTGACATGGATACCATCATCTGTCTTTCAGAATGACATTCTGGTTTCTCCATTGGCTTTCTATTTTTTTTTTTTACCCATGGCTGTTGTGTTGCCCATGTATCAGAATTTGGTGACAGTTTCCAGTGATGTATTGATGGCTTCTTCAACTACTTTATCAGCATCACCTATGAGTCACACTCAGTATTAAATGGCAAGGCAGGCTCACCAATAATGAAGTCCTAGACTTCTGCCAAACCACCAGCATAGGGCAGATGCTTGTTGCAAATGTACTTGTGAAGGATGGGCAACAGCTCACATTAAAACCCAACTTCAAGTCATTTACCATAGCCCTGGGATGCTGTGGAACAATAGCGGCAGAAATAGAGAGAAAGTGTGTCATTTTTTTCAAAGTCTAGGTGTCAAATAGTCTGGGGAAAGCACAAGCAATAGTAGCCTTATGCACATAAGGTAGCTAGAATAACAAAAGGCTGTAGGTGCCAGGATCTATACAGTTTCATTCACACACACTTGAGAAATAAATACTACTGCTCAGAGTAGTCTCACCTTCTAATACACAGGCATACATATGTGGCTTTAAAATCACAGTAAAATTTCATGGGGACCAAATGAGTCTAAGGAGCAGAAACAGGAATCATTGATTTAAGCAGTTTCTCTTATTATTCAGACAAGGGTTGGGTAAAGAAGAAACAAGGGAACAGCTATAATAATTTAATATCAATCCTATATACAACTGAGAGATTCAGATTCCTGCAAGGACAGGAGTTTTGAAGGAAGGATTCATAATAGCTGACAACAGTCTATTTTAATGGACTCCCATATGTTAAATAAAATTGCTTTATTTTTTTCACAAATTTTTAAAAAATAATTACAGCGGTTTTCATTTAATAAGCTCAAACATTTTATTGCAGTGAACTTATCTTACTATGCTATCTCCTTGAAGGAATAGGAAAATATCACAATTTACTGCAATAAGGTAATTATTATAATAAGATAAATGTTAACTTTTTAATGAAAACCACTGTATTTGAGTAATTACCCTTCTGAGGAGAGCGCCATATATGATTTCTTTGCAATTATTAAGATTAATTCACTTTTTTAGCTGGAACAGACCAAAATACCAAGCCAAATGATCATTCTTATAAGAACATTTCTGAATGTCCTGGAAATTTAAGAGAAAAAAAAAAGCAGTGTATTTAAATCATGCTTCAGATCCTATTTTATTAAGTCGCAGGCTATTGAGTTCCTAGTCTCAGTTTAATACAAATAAAGGCAACCAAACTGCCTAGGAAAAAGAGAGATGTGATTAAAAATAGGAATGTCTGTCCACTGACCATCAACTACAGTGTGGCAAAAGTGATGATTTAATTAGAACTTTCTTTGTTCTAAAATCCACTAGCTTGCTATAAATAGCATGTTATATTAGCATCCCCAATGCATAAATAGATGTGTAATAGCACCATACCTTCAACATTTCTCTGAGTTCTGAACGCCTCCAGAATTCTATTTAAAGAATATTGTAGATATATCAGCAGAATGTGAAAAGCAGCACAGTAATGAAACAGCAAAACAGAACCAAAGTAGTACCTGGAGAGCATAATAACTTTCACCTCAAGAAAGTTCAGATTTGCATCTGTTTACATCGCCACGCCCATCTCTTAATTTCAGGCCTGAGGGGTCTCTCTAATAAAAATAAAAATAAAAACTGTCTCTCCCTATTTCCCCCCCCCACCCCTAGCCCCTTCCTCACCCTGCAGACACTTTACTCTTGCTTTTAGCCAGGAGAGGGAGCTTGAGGGGATTTTTTTTTTTTTAAGTGATTTGTGACACCAACATTCTGCTCTGGAGATTTGAGCGCCTCTCTATGGTTCAGAGGCTGCTAGCTCAGTTGGGGAAGGGGAGGGGAGGGAGGTGCCTAGACCCCTGGGAAATACCAGGAACCCTTGCCTGATTTGAGCCCAGAGCTCCTGGTCTCCCACAAACAGGATTCTGCAAAGAATATTTAAGCTGTCTGTTAACGTGTGAGCTGTTTGCCCAATTCTGACTTGGCCCCAGCTTTCCCCATTTGTTAGAACTGCAGCTCAAGAAAACGCAAGGGTGAAAGGATTTATAAACTATAAATGACTATGCTCTCCTGAGCTCTTTCATATTGCAAAAAGAGCAAGAAAAGCAGCTCATCTTTTATCTTGCGAGTCTGTTCAGATTTTCACGGCTCTCTGCCAATTAGAATTTAACAATGCCATCAATTATCTTAATCTATTAACAAGGTAAATTTTTGCCCTCTTCTTTTCTCATTGGTTTCCTGACAGGATTATAGTCTCAGTTCTCAACTGAAGCAAGATAGACCGTTCCCAGCTTGGAGAGCTAAGTTATTTCTTGAGCACAATTGAGTGAAAATAAGGAGTTGAGATAACAGAATAGTTCTCCTAGATAGCAAGATTTTTATTTTCCTCATGACCTTTTACATAATCTGAGAGTGAAGCCAATGACAGACAATGAAAAGGAAAAGGGTCTACACTTTGCTTGAATAGACCTGTAGAAATTCTCTTGTGACCTAAGGTCAGAGGAGCATCCACCTTGAGCTAGCTAGACCTCAGGGGTCTCCTATTCAAACTCATTCATTTTACACATGAGCAAACTGAGACTAAGATAGGTTAAGTGACATGCCCAACGTCACAAAACTAGTAAATGGCAAATATAGGAATTAAGCCTAGGTCCTCTGCCTCCAAAATCAATATCAATCAGTGTATTTGGGGGGCTGCCTCTAAAATACCTATTTCAAAGGAGTTCTTGATTTGACCATGTATGACTATGAGTTGAGATTTTTATTTCTCTATGAATACTATGGTTATCAGAAATAATGATAATGACTATGTTAACCCTTAGATCTCAATTTACCTTTGAATATAAAATGCATATAAAATATTAGCTCATTATTTATACAAAAGCAATACAAATTTTTTTTAAAGAGTCAACTAAGTGATCTAATGGATATAAGGATAGACCAGGAGTTAAGAAGACCTGAATTTAAATGTAGCATCAGATACTTATTAACTATGTGACCCTGCTATATGTACTTAACATATTTGATTCAGTATTGTCATCTGCAAAATAGGAATAATAATAATATCACTCACTTCCCAGGGTTGTTGTAAGGAAAACAGGAGATAATGTTTGCAAAGCACTTTGAAAACCTTAAATTGCAATATAAATGCTTTATTATACGTTACTAATTTCTTACTGGAAGCTGATAATGTCCCTTTAAATGTTCAACATGAGTTGTGTATTAATACAAATAATTCTTCATTTTCGAAATTTGGGTATAGAATCGTTTCTTTGTCACAGTTAGGGAGTGTTCCACTGGCATTTTACTGGATTAAACAAAGCCCTAGAAAACGCAGTGCAGGGGACACTACTTCACTGACTGTGGGAAATGGTCTCAGTGACCCTCTGGTTCTCTTTATTCACTAAATCTTCTAATTTTATGATTAATTCTAGGAAAAAAATAAATGAAGAGCTAATGCTTCCATTAACTTGTTAAAAAACTCCATTTCATTTATCACTGGGGTAAAAAGGGAAGCCCTCTCATATTTGACTGTAATGTGTACATTTTCTAACATTACATGCAAAGCATCTATTGGGAAATAATTCTCTATTTGACATTAAAGCCTGTTAGACCTCACATGCTTAGGAGGGTCAAGGCAGGTCAATTATTGGTCATTTCTGAGAACTACCCTCTCATGTGCTGCTGGAAGTGTCACTAGAGATTTACTCTGATCATATAGAGCCAATATCCAGGCACAGAGAAACTCTGTCTTTTGGATAAAGCATAAAAATAAAGAGCCAAGCATTTAGGGAGATGAAAGGTCTCATGGCAGTTTGAGCTGATCCCATTGTCCTAGAGAAATTTCATTCTTGGAAAAGGCTTTTTGGCCTAGGTCTTAGGTGTTTTAATTGGATGGTATTATCAACATTGGTTGTATTTGTACAATTCTCCTCAGCATATCTGGCTTACTACCTAGCTGTTCCATTGAGGAATGGTTTAAGAGTGAAAATGTTTATTTACATACACATGCATATTTTCCCTTGTCCATTCCTGTGAGTTCAGTGATAAAGACAGATCCTGGAAGGAACTCCCTATATCAATGAATATCATAACTTTCTCTGCAGCATTTATTCTTGGGGAATTTCATGGGACACTGAGAAGGAAAGAGACTTTTCCCAGGTCACACAGGCAGCAAGTTTTAGAGGCAGAATTTGAACCCAGGTCTTCCTTAGCTCTATATAAAATGGGTGTCTATGTCTGTCTCTGTTTCTTTCATTCTTTGTATACATGCAATACACACACATATGTATGTAAAACATATTTCCATATACTACATGTGTTGTTTTCAATGGCTGTATAAAAAGTTTTTTAAAAGTTCTCTGTTTTGTGATTTTACAGAAGTAAAAAAAAATAAAAATTACTCATCTTTTAATCACATTGACATATATTTTTCTATTTGTAGGCTAATTGCAACATCATAGGAATAGGAGGGTACTTAGAGATGGTCATACCCTATCACTTTTTAAGGTGAAAAAATTGAGTTAGTGGCAAGGCTAAATCCAGGAATGCTATTTCTCTTTTTTTTTTTCCTGGTAGAATCTTTCTTTTTTCTTGGACATGAAAAAAATAATATCAGAAGATATTATAGTTTCCTTAGAAGATTACAGAGAATCAGCTAAGAAAATAATTTTTAAAATCACTCATGTTAGGTATAAAATAAAAAATAAATCCTCAAAAAATCAACAGAATTTCTGTAAAGCAATAACAAAATCAAGAAGGAAATAAAAGAAAGGAAATCCTATTCAAAATAATCACAAGATGCATAAAATGTCTGGGCATCAATTTACCAATACACATTCTACACTTGTTTAGATAAGACAGCAAAATGTTCCTTAAATGAAGAATGAATAAAAAAAAACCACTTACTGAGTTTTATGTGGTAAGCATGGAAATAAAAATGGAAAGGTTAAATATTTTCTTCTCAAATATCTCACTGAAAGAGACAGAACACAAAAATAGTTTAAATAGTATTTTTGACTAGGCTTTGCCTATATAATAAAAATGATAATATTAACTAAATTAATCTGAAGGTTCAGTGCAATGCCAATAAACTACCAAAATACACTTTATAGAGATAGGAAAAATAGCAAAATGTATATTTGTAGGAAGAAAAAAATATATATGTATATATAGGATATCAAGAGAAATAACAGAAAAAATTCAAGATGAAAGGGTCGTAAATCATAAACTATATTAGAGATCAGCAATTATCAAACCTATTTAATACAGGTTTGAAAAAATTAAAAAGTAGATAAGTGGAATATTCTAGAAAAATAATAAAAATAATTGAACTCAATGAACCAGTTAGTGATCAACCCCTAAACATGAAATATGTAGGAAAGAATTACTGATTTAATAAGAATGGCTAAAAGAAACTTGAAAGTATTTTGGAGAAATTAGGTTTAGATTATACTCTATACTGCAATAAACTCCACATGGATGTGTGATGTATTTATTAAGACTTAAATGCCATTATAAACTTAGAAGAAAACTAGATCAAGTACTTTTAATAGCTATGTGGAAGGAACGCATTCCCAATTTAAGGAGGAATGGAGGACATTACATAAGATAAAGCAGATAATTGTTATTTTGCAAATATATGTGTGTGTGTATTTGCATAAAAAGTGATTAGAATAAGATAAGAAGGGAAGTGGTCATCTGAGCAAAAGAATACTTCTATCAAATGTTTTTTATAAGTGTCAAATATCCAAAATTTATAAATGGTTAACAGAAATATGTAAATGTTCATTATGGTCAAGTGATATAAGAATATGGTTATATGAGAGAATGTTGCAAATCCCTAATAATAAAAAAAAATGAATAAATGTAACTCAAAACAGTTCTGAGATTTGATTGCACACCCAACAAACTGGCAAAGATGACAAAGGATGGGAATAGTTGCTGTTGGAGAGGTTGAGAATGATTGCTACATTAAATCACTTTTGTTGGAAAAAAGAATTGTTCCAAATCATTTTGTAAATCAAGTTTGGAATTATGAAAAGAAAGTAAATGCAGTAAAAGCTTTATCCTCATTGACCTTTAGAGTCAACTTCTAGGCATATACCCAAAGCAAAAAACTGGAGTTGAAATAGATGCTAATCTTTTAGGGAAGGGCTACACATGTTCTGGCATGTGAATGTTGTGCTGTAAGAAGTAATTAATATGGTGAGTATAAAGAAATGTAGAAAGACTTATATGAACTAAAGCAAAATGGAATAAGCCAAAAGTGGAAACCCATACAATAACTACAAAAGAGAAACAATAACAAGATGAATGAAGTCAAATGTGATGACATTAGAATGTTCAAGTTTAGCCACAAAGACTACATATAACAAGGCACTTCTTCTTTGTAGAGGAAATACTAGTGGGGTGTGGAACACTACAGATCATATCAGGCTTTTTTTTAATGTGTTAGTAAGTTTTGCTGAACTGTAATTTCTCCCCTTTTTTATATCTTTTGTTATATAAGATAATTTTCTTTGAGGGGCAGAAGGGAAGGATATATTGGGTAATATAAATGATGTAAAAATTTTAAAAATATATCAAAATATATTTTGAAAATGATATAAACAATATTAAAGTTCATAATGAATTTTGCAATGAATACTAAAAATTTATTTTTAAAAATGAAACTTTACTTTATGATAAGGAGGAAAAAGGAGGATCCAGAATGATGAAATCACTAAATTTTGATGTTATAATAATAATGGATGATAATAAGAAACCAGAATTAGCCAATGCTTAATTTTCTTCTATTTTCTCTGAAAAAAGAATGATCTTTGAGAAAAAGAAAAGGGAAAATGGAATAAAACCATTAATATGGAGTTGAAACTGAAGATAAATGAGATGATAAGAGTGGAACGTGACCTCAATGAGTGTAAGTTACCAGCCCCAGAAAAGTATCACCCAAGCTACAAGGGAAAAAAAATAACAGATAGCACTATTGTTCTACTATTGGTGATCTTTAAAACATATTAGAAAAAGGGAATCTACAAAATTAGGCAGAGACAAATATTGTCTAGGTTTTTTTTAAAGTAGGGGAGGATATTCAGGTCTATGAGCCAAAACCTTAATTTTTATTCCTAACAAAATTCTAGAATTCACATTAAGGCAGCAAGGAGACACAGTGGGTAGAGGGCTCAACCTGTAATCAGAAAGACCCGAGTTCCAATTTGGCCTCAGACATTCCCTAGCTATGTGACTCTGGGCAAGTCTCTTAGCCTCTGTTTGCCTCATCTATAAAATGGGGATAATAATAATACTTCCCAGAGCGGTAAAAATCAAATGAAATAATAATTGTAAAGCACTTAGCACAGTGCCTGGTACATAATAGGTACTATGTAAATATTAGCTGTCATCATCACTGCCATCATCATTATTATTAAAGGATGGTTTGTGGATATTTATGTAAGGATAAGTGCCATCAATTTATTGAATCGTGATTCCATTGCACTCAAAGAAAGTCCTAAGATGCCCAAACAATATCAAGCAGATTTTAGAAGAATTGCAAAAATTACTTGTAACTGGAATGATGTCACAAAGGAATCAGTTTGGATAGGCCAAGTATAAGTTATCAAACTAACTTATAATTGGAGTCATTAGAGAGGTTGGAGTAAGTATGATGGAGTAATATTGTTGAGTAATATTTGTTGCCTTGCAATAGAAAACAATTTTGTGAGCTTCAAAATGTCCAGGGCATGTTGGATTTCCCATCTTCCCAGTGATGTCCTAGCAGCATCCCCAAATCAGTTGATGGCAGTGTCTCCATTGGTAGCTTAGAATACACTGGATATAAATGAGCAAAAATGCCTAAACCTCCTCTAAGGGGAACTTGAAAGTGGAGAAAAGGACTTCCAATTAGAGTAAGTGTTTCTACTATGTGCACAGATATATGCACACATATAAGCATGCATGTCTGTATGTACATGGAGAGTTCATATAATGTATACACATACACAGTACATAAATATATGCATGGAAATATATACAAATGTATGTGTAGATATACAAGCATACATACATGTACATGTTTGGAAATCATGGCCAAGAATTCTGTAGAAACCATTTATGTAAAAATATGCGAAACCTCTGGGAAAATGTCTCATGTTAATCTCTCTGGACAAGATGGAAAGTTGTAAGCAGATGATAATACAATTAGGTGAATTTGAAGATCATAGAATCACAGCTAGTTGGATGGAAAGCCCCCCAAACTGATCATTAATCAATAAATGTCAACAAAGAAGTAAAGCTTTAGCAGCATACTATAGGCATCTATCCTATTTCTGGTCAACCAACATCTTTATCAATGATTCAGATAAAGTATA
This sequence comes from Pseudocheirus occidentalis, assembly GCA_028646575.1. Classification (NCBI taxonomy): domain Eukaryota; kingdom Metazoa; phylum Chordata; class Mammalia; order Diprotodontia; family Pseudocheiridae; genus Pseudocheirus; species Pseudocheirus occidentalis. Next base: position 15,752 of record JAQQSW010001325.1, read on the forward strand.
TATGATATGGTCATCAACTTTTCAGATGACATGAACTATGAAAACATGAGGTTGGGTTTTTTCTTTATTTTTTCATATACAGACTTGGAGCAACCAATGGAAATTCCATATACACAATATAGATATATACATACAAATGTATTACATGTGTGTATTACATATGTTGGTATATAAGTATATACTATTTTTTTTCCTTTCAATACCTACAACTGCTATTACTGGTTGAAATCTCCAAAATCCCTCAAGCTACATAAAGTAGGGATTGAATTTAAAGCCAGATTCTTTCTGTCCTTGCATCTCAACCCATAAAAGAACTACTGGGAGATGAGGCTGTTGCTGCCCTAAACCATACCTATGCCTGCAGGCAGATGACTGCTCAGGTGAATGCCTCCAGGGGATTGCCTGTAGGGGGTTGTTGGAAGTCAATGCAAATGAGTACAGCTTCCCAGGGAGTAGAATTGAACCTGCAGGAACCTGCAGGCAGAGGTGTATTTGAGGCCAGCTGCCAGGGTGGCCCAGGTCACTCCTTTACAAACTCAGCCTGAGGCCTCCTTTAAGTATTTTCATTTCCCCTGTTAAACCTCAATCCTGCCATGAGAAGACAGTGAAAAAAGGGTTCCTGCTACACATTCTTTGTTCCTAAGAATGAAGCACTAACATAGTGTTATACAGATTTTAAATTTAAATTGTACGTGGGAAAAAATAATTTACTCACTTAGATATAACTTACTAGTTTGGACCTTTGCATTTTGTACTCAGTTAATATTGACTCAATATTGGAAACAAAAAGTGCATAGGAGTCCCATTGAGTAAAATGCATTTTTGAAAAGCCAGAAAGAGATTTCCTGTTCATAGAATCATAGAGTCAGAATAAAAGGCAAGTAGAGATCACCTAGTTCAATGCTCACATTTTCTAGATTAGGAAATTAATCCAGCTGCCTAAACTCATACTATTAGTGACAGCACCAAGACTGCAACCCTAACCCTCTGACTCTAGTCCAGTGCTCCTGGCAGAATATGCTACCTTCTGTAGACTAGACTTGATCAAACTGAGGGTGAGCGAGAGTTACCATATAACAACAACAATGATCATAATAAACAATAGCTGATCGAATGTGATCATTTATTTCATATAGTATCTCCATACTGCTAAAGAGAAGGTGAAATTTATAAGCCAATTTGGATTCTAATAACTAAAATGTATATTCTAGTCCAAAACTTTTCTAAGTGTAGGCAAGGAATAATTTGGCCAGGGAAGTTATTTCATTTCTCCTTTTGACTGAATTTGTGTAATTATGATTTGGAGGATGGGACACCAAACCAAATTATAAATGGAAACAAAAGATTTATTTGAATTATTTATTACTTTATTAAACTTCATTTTTATTGCAATTTTTGTCTCCTTAACAGCATGCCAGTAGGAAAGTATTCTAGATGGAGAGGCAAACAAATCAAAAGTTCTAAAAATAGTCCCACTTCTAACTTCATCCAATAGAGAAATCCTATAAGCAATCCTACCTGCTATGTCCATTAAGATATCTAGAAAAGCAGATCTCTCTTCTGGGGAATTTACCTACCTGGATTGTTCTATTCATGTCAAATTCCCTTTACCATTAAATTCCAACATTTAAGGAACACACAAGACGAAACTAAATGAGGAGGTATGTTAGTCACTAAGAGTATTTAATACAGCATCATAACTATGCCCAAAGAGCCAACAAGCAGTGCATATTCTTTGATCTGGTCATAGTGCTAGTAGGTCTTTATCCCAAAGAGGTCATAAAAAAAGGAAAAAGATGTACAAAAATCTTTATAGCAACTCTTTTTTGTGGTAGAAAAGAATTGGAAATTGAAGGAATGGCTGGACAAGTTGTGATATATGAATGTTAATGGAAAATTATTGTGCTATAAGAAATGATGAGCAGAGGTGGCTAGGTGGCACAGTGAATAGAGCACCAGCCCTGGAGTCAGGAGGACCTGAGTTCAAATCCAGCTTCAGACACGTAACACTTACTAGCCGTGTGAACTTGAGCAAGTCATTTAATCCCAATTGCCCTGACTTCCCCCCTCCCAAAAAGAAAAAAAAAAGGAAAGAAATGGTGAGGAGAAAAATTTCAGAAAATCCTAGACTCACATAAATTGATGCAAAGTGAAATGAGCAGAAGGAGGAGAGCATTGTACATAGCAACAGCTATATTGTAAAGATGATGAACTATGAATGACTTAGTTCTTCTCAGCTAATCCAGCGATACAAGACAATCTCAATGATTCAAGACAATTCCCAAAGACTCATGATAGAAAAGAATGTCTATATCCAAGAAAAGAACTGATTGAATCTGAATGTAGATTGGAGCGTACTATTTTCACTTTATTTGCGTGTGTGTGTGTGTGTGTGTGTGTGTGTGCTTCCTTTTGGTCTGTTTCTTCTTTCTCAACGTGACTAATATGGAAATATGTTTTACATGATTGCGCATCTGTAGCAGACCAAATTGCTTACCATTTTAGGGAAAGGGGAGGAGAGGTAGAGAAGGGAAAATAATTTGGAACTCAAAATTGTTTTAAATGATGTTCAAAATTGTCTTTACATGTAATTGGAAAAAAATAAAATGCTATTTAAAAAATACCACATCATGTTTGGGCATATTCTTAGCTTTTAACAGGTGAAGAGGCCAACCAATTGTTTCCAGTCTCTCTTGCTATCAAAATGTGCATTCTCATAGAGTTGTTTTTTTTTAAATAAACATCTGAGATTAAAGTAACACTGTTGACAGCAAAATTATAATATACAGTTTAAAGATGAATTTGGTTATGATTACACAGAGACAGAGAAGACTAATGAAATACTGACACAAAACAAAATCAAAAACACACTCAAAGGAAAATGCAAACTCTTTCAATGCATATCAAATCTTAATCGAATAATCTATCTTTAATTATCCACATTATGATCACTTAGAGAGTGATCATTTCTGAGTCTCAAATCTCCAATCTTTTGGCCCAAAGCCTTAGGGGTAATTGCTTTATAACTGGGTAAGAATATATCATCTATGTCTGATCTAGACTCAGCAAGAATATTTGTAACTAGTATTTAAAGCTACAGTTCTGGAAAGGATTCAATCAGCAGAGACTTCTCCATTTGTTTATTTGATTTTGCACCTCCACTCAACATCTATAGTACTTGTAAAAGGTTAGTAATTACCATAAGATTTTCCGCTTTGTGCAGGAAGAGGCTACAGTTTTGTGGGGGAGTAAGAAGAATAGGGAGTCCTCACATCAGTATCACCAAATACCTAGAGATTCCAAAAGCCAAAGGACTGTTTCCTCAACTGATCTTGAGAATGACAGAAAAGGAATGACCACTGCCATGTACTAACTCTGGGTGGACTTAGGGTGGTAGCTACAGGGGGCTAGCCCATTTGGCTTTTGCTCTTTAGCCACATCTCATGAAAAGTCTGATGCTACAGATAACAAAAGACACCAGGCAGCTTTCCAGTGGCCATCGATCCCTCTCCAAGCCATGGTGTGCTTTGGAAATCATTTCTGCACATGGCAGACAAGTTTGTCAGCTTTTGTTTGTTGTTCAGGCAGTGCCAGCTGGTGTGCTGCTACCACTGCTAGTTCTGTCCTTCTTTCTCGCCTTTTGATTTTGCAGCTCAAGTGTTTACAGAAACAAAATGCATCTACCCCAGGAAAGCAACCTCTCATAGACCAGCAGTTTTCCCTTTGAGGGCACGGAAGAGAATT
>JAQQSW010001326.1:0-19491 GCA_028646575.1 Pseudocheirus occidentalis
TCTCTCTCTCTGTCTCTCTCTCTCTCTCTCTCTCTCTCTCTCTCTCACACACACACACACACACACACACACACACCCTATTGTGTCATGCCAGGTTTTTGATCCGCTTCCTGAACTCTTCATCTGCCTCCTTTTCTGCCTAGGCCGTCTGCTGCAGACCCCACTAATGAGACTGCTTGTCACCCAAAGTTCTCCTACTGTGCTTTCCCTCTCTGCTTCCTGGCTTTCTTTATATTCTTGTATCTTCTTAATAGACTCTACTTCTCTGCCACTTTGTCACCAGGTCTTAGGGGTAGCTATGGTACCAAATTTGCCTCCTTGTATTAGAATCTATCGTTCTCCCTGCACATTGTCAAAATAGTCTTCTATATGTCTGGGAAACACTTCCACCTCATTAGGTTATGTATGTAGCCATTTTGTTCTGTGTTTTGTTTTGTTTTTTCCCCAGTCCAAAAAATGAATGAATGACAGAAAAAAAAATGTAACTGCTTCCCATGTGCCAGTCACTCTCTAAGCACTAGGTTTACAAAAACAAAAGCATAGCCATCCCCTAGCCTCAAGGAGCGGACATTCTAATGGGAGAAACAATACATATAGGGGAATGGAGGGTGGGTGGGACCACAAGGGAATAGTTTGACACACCTATCCATAAGCAATGGCATCATTGATTTGATCTGGCTTCATGGTTCCAAAACTGGAGAGGTAGAACACAGAAGACAAAGGCAAAGTGAGAGCTGAGTAGGACTTCCTTCCCTCCATAGTAGTTATCACATTATCCCCCTTGAACAAAGTCTCTGTGCTACCCTTTCCTCAGTTGGTGCAAACATAGAAGGTTCAGAATCAGTCATTCAAAAGTGCAAACTAGGTGCTCTAAGCCCTAAATTATTTTGAGAGGATGGAAGTGCTTTGAAACATTGGATAAAGATATACCAAGAAGAAATAATTTGTGACTGACTCAGAAAATCACACTGACTTCTGGGCGTATGTACAACACTGTTAGCCAGTTTGGAATCATGAATTGAGTGGTAATGGTTGAGTACGGTGGTAAAGAATTCCTAAGAAGAAACTGCCCTTGGTGAGAGAGAGTCAAGTTTCTCTTTCCCCTCCATTAATCAGCTGATGACCTTGTGAACTTTGAAAGGTCATAAGATCTGAAATGAGAAGTAGCCGCTGAAACCAGAAGTGTGTGAACCTAAGAGACGCACTGAGGACAGTCTAGCATATTAAGGAAAGGCAGCTTCAGGGTTTCACATGTTCGTTAACCCCCAGAACCCAGAAAAAAGGGTATATGAGGCCTCCGTGGCAGGAGAAAATGACTTCCAATAACCAGTTTCACTTTGACCACATATATTCTTTAGAGCACAGTTTCCCCAGTGGATCTTGTGAGTGCAGTGAGTGGGCCTCTGGTTTGGGCATTGTTTCTGTACCAGCTCCCTTTGCTCTACCTGCTTAGTAAATATGTTTTTTAAAAGTTCATTAATTGGGGCGGCTAGGTGGCACAGTGAATAGAGCACTGGCCCTGGAGTCAGGAGGACCTGAGTTCAAATCCGGCCTCAAGACACTTAACACAAAAACTAGCCTTGTGACCTTGGGCAAGTCACTTAACCCCAACTGCTCCCCAAAAAGCAAAAAAAAAGAAAGAAAGAAAAGAAAAAAAAAAGTTCATTAATTCTGACTGGTAATCAATGGGGAACCCACCAGTGGGGGCTTGGGATCAACAGAACTTGAAATTTTACCCCTCAGAGTACCCCTAGAACCCTGAAGGGAGAAGAAATCCAACTGTCTTTTAGGGAATCAGCCTATCTGTTCATGTAAAAGTCAGGTGGGGAGGGGGCTTCGTACTCATATATTAGAGCTATTTGCATGCACGTTTCTTTACTGCCTCTCCCACCCCCACTAGATCATAACTAGATCATAACTCCTTAAGAGCAGGAATTCTATCTTACTTTATCCTCAGATACCTACATTCAAATGTTTTTACCCTAGCATGGAGGCGACTCTGGGTTTTCCAAGGCTATACTGGCGTGGTGTTAGCCCTGCCAGTCATGCTGAAAAGGGTTCAAGGACGTCCTTACAAACAGCCCATAAATGCTGTCTGAGCACCAGTCTGTCTTCTCTGGAGAGGCTGGTGAAGTCTTTTGCCATAATAACTCAACCCTGTGAGGGGCCCCCTTCTCCTGCTGTAGTGCTGATGCATGGTGGCAAGACCCAGTCTAACATGGCTTTATTAAACACCTCATATATGCCAGGCACTTTGTGAGGTACTGAGGACAAAAGTCAAAACATCAAATAGTCCCTTTCCTCGGGGAGCTTGCCATTCTCTGTAAAAGGTAGCACATTAGCAGACAAATGGTTATTTGAGGAAGGACATCATGATCAGTGAGGGGGATTAGAACAGCCTTCTCATAGAATGTGGTATGGGAGCTGAACCTTGAATGGATCTTGGGATTGTAAGAGGCAGAATAGTTGGAAGAGACCTCAACAGCCATCTGACCTGACCCTCAGACAAAAGAAAATCGCTGCACTAGCATACTAAGCCCTCCGGTGATCCTCCAGCCTGCTTGACAATCTCTGAGAAAAGGGAAAAGGGGGAAGGAGATTGTGTATCCTGACATGGGGGACAGCCCATGCAAAGGCACAGAGGTGGGAGATGGAATATTCAGTCTGGGGACCAGCAGCAAGTCAGCCAGTTGGCCTGGAGTATAGATTGTGCAAATTTAATTCATGTCAGGAAACATTAAGTGCTATGGATTCAGAGATGGAAAACAGCACTCCCTGCCCTCAATGGGAGATTCTACTGGGAGATACAACTTGTAGTCAGAAAGTCGATACAAAGTTTTGATAAACATGCACAAATTGAAGGAAGAGTGGGATCCAGTTGCTGAGTAGATGGGAAGATGCCTTGGGTAGGAGCTAGAGCCTGTGCTGTGCTTCCTAAAGCTCCAAGAAAGGCTGGGAATTCCTCTCTGATGCCCGTTTCCCTCTTCAGAGTAATCCCAGTTGGTGGGCTGTAACAGCACTGTGGTGCAGCTATGGGAGTGTAGTGAGGGAAAGGGCTGAGCTTGGGGTGAAAGTGGGGCGGGAGGAGGACTGGAGAAGAGGACAAGGCTACCTGAACACCACCTGTCATTTTTTAGACCACCGATAAGTGATCATTGAGCTCAGTGTGAGGTAGTGTCGGCTTGCAGAGTCTTCTACACAGAAATAGCCAGGCCGAGGAAGTATACCTCTTGTCTAAGCTGGATGGGCAGCCCAGAGTTGGCCAGGGGGAAGAGTGTGCTGGGTGGCCTTTGGGAATTTGTAAAGTACTCAGAGCAGCTCTGGGCTTCTCTTGGAATGGCTTGATGGACAAATGTTATGCAGCCCAACATTGTCATTCCCCTGCTCAGTCAACTCTGGCTACTCCCTCTTGTGTCTGAGAGGGAAGACAACTTCTCTCTTCACAGCCCAGCCCTAGCCTAACTTTCCACTCTCTTTGGACACTTTTCCCCTTCGCATACTCCATGATCTAGCCAAACTGAAATAATCCCTCCTTATTGTAATGAGTTTACATTCTGATGGAGGAAAAAATAAATTCATGTAGAGATATATGCAGACAAGCTATATACAGGATAAATAGGAAATAATTATAAAAGAAGGCACTAGAATTAAGAAGGGTTGGGGAGACCAGATTATGCAGCATAAGGACTGGAAGGTCTCTCCAGATGGCCTTTGGTGGGACCCCCTCAGAAGCAGTGGCCCGTAGAGGGCTGACTTGGAGTCAGGATGGCCCTAGGTCCAATCTCACTTCTGATACTTGCCAGTTGTGTGACCCTGGGCCAGTCATTTAACCTCTCCCAGCCTCAGTTTCCTAAGCTGGGCAGTGTTTGGAGTCCCTTGGTCCCCTCCAGATTGAAATGTAGGAAGGAGCCTGTGGGGGGTCCAGTACAGGTCGGGTGACCTCTAGGGAGGGCTGCTCTGTGCAGGGATGAATCAGGTCCCTCTTTGCCATGACCTCCCTTGAATGCCTGAAAATGGGCTTGTGCCCCTCTCTGGGCTTTGGCTCTCCTGCCCCGCACAGCTCCCAGAATTCCTGACATTTTGGCTACTTTCTCTGGTCACTCCAATGCATGGTCCTCCTGTGACCTCTGCAGAGGACAAATGTCCTGTCATCTCCCTGGCCCAAGAGCAGCCCCACAAGCCCAGCCTCCCCCAAAGCCCAAGATCTCCCATTCGTGGCCATTTAGCGCTGGAAGGGGCCTTTCATTTCATAAGTGGCCCAGAGAAATGACGGGACACAAGGTCACACAGACAGAGCTTGTGTTCTGGCTTCTTGCTTGTTCATGCATTTCAGGTGTGTCTCTTTGTGGCCCCGTTTGGGGTTCTCTTGGCAAAGATACTGGAGTGGTTTGCCATTTCCTTCTCCAGTTCGTTTTCCAGGTGAGGAAACTGCCACAGACAGTGTTGAGTGACTTGCCCAGGGTCCCACACAACTACTAAGTATCTGACGCTGGATTTGAATCCAAGTCTTGCTGCCTGGCGCCTGATCACGATGATAGGGAGCGCCTTGCCAAAAGTGGAGCCCTGTGGTACTCTCTTAGAGACCTTTAGTGTGCTAGGTTCTCATGGCTTGCCTGAGCACCCGAGCTATGGGTTCAGTCCCATTCCCTGACGCTGCCTGCAGCCCCCAGAGGTCAGCTTTTTCCCCGGCACCCCAGACACCTTGACTCTTCCCTGACAGAAGCTGTTTGGGCCCTTTCAGTGCCACCTAAGCCAGGCGCTGTGGCAGCTGTGGTCTGGGCATGGTGGCCTCCTTCCAGCTGGGGCTATGGGGTGGAAGTGGAGGGGACCAACTTTTTTTTTTTTTAACATTGCTCTTCCCCTTGCTGCTGGCCAGGATCTTAAACTGGTAGGGAATGGGCAAAGCAGGACCTCCCTGCACATCCAGAAGATGATTGATTGGTGAATGTGAATTGCCACCCTTCCCTGACCCACCACACCTCTGCAGCCTTAAAAGAGCCAAGATAGAAAAGAAAGGGGGGAGGGACTAACCCCCATGGGCCTGGGGCTGCCCTGACCACTCAGAGGCCAGGAAGGGCCAGTAGCCTTTCCATTTTACTACCTGCCTCTCCTTGGACAACCTGGACTGGGCCATTGTGGCCTTCAGGTATTTCAAGGGCAGTCAAGTCAAATTGACAAGCATTTATTAAGCATCTGCTGTGTGCCTAGCACTGAGCTAAATTCTGGTAATACAAAGTAGGTCCATGCCAGTCTAATAGGGGAGAGAGCCTGCAAATTCTATCCGGCATACAAGACAGGGAGGCTCTGAGGGAAGGCGCTAAGACTAGGGAGGCCTGGGAAAGGCATCTGGAAGGACTTGGAATGTTGGCTGAGACTCCTGGGGATCCAGGAGCTGGAGATGAGGAAGAAGAGCATTATGGGGGGGGGGAGGAGGGGAGACGGGGAGACGGCCCAGGCAAAGGCATAGCCAGGAGGTGGGTGTCACAACGAGGAGGGCTGGACACTGCTTTCCCAGCCACCCTGGCTAGCGGCCATGGCATGTTCTTTGCTTCCTGTTGCTTTGGCAACATCTCTCATCCATCCCACCCCCATCACATCATCCCCAGACTCTCATAGTGGCTGCTGGGGGTCGGCCATCCTCCGCTCAGCCACCAGGTCGGTCTTAACATGCAGGTCTGACCACATCACCCCTCTCCAAGAATCCTCAGGGACCAAAATCTGAATTTCCCCTTTGGGCATCTCAAGCCCTTTCCCATCTGGATCTGTCTTTCCAGCCCTGTGTCCCGTGACACTCTCTCTCTCACTGTGGTGTCCAGCTGTCCTTGTTGCTCTCTGCACATTAAGCCCCTCTCTTGACTCCTGGGTGATCCCCCACCCCAAGTGCCTTTGTGTGCCTGAGAGCTGCTGGGGGCGTCATGGTGCGCAGCCTCCAACCTAGAGTCAGGAAGATCCAGATTCAGGTGTGGCTCAGACCCTTCCCAGCCGTGTGATCCAGGCAAGTGCCTTCTTCACCTCCTTAAAACACGGATAATAAGAGCACCTCCCTCCCAGGGTGGTCATGAGGATGAAATAAGGTGATATTTGTCCAAGTGCCTGCTGTCTGGCACATAGTAGGTGCCCTATAAATGCGCATCCCCCCCACCCCCGCCTCCTCTCTACCTCTTAGAATCCCTCGCCTCCTTCAGCACTTGCTCCAGGTGCCCCCACCTGACCCCCCAGATTTGCCATTTGTAATTTAACTGAACACCAAGCTGGTGTGGGGAGGCAGCTCTGCTGCTGCGGGACAGCTCGGCATCTATACGGGGCACTTAGCTGGAGAGGGGCAGGGACTTTTGAGGCCTTCTTCTGGGACCCTAGAAATGTCATTCATGGGGTCGTTGTCATCCCTTGGCTGCCAGTGACCACTCCCATCACATCTTCCTTCCTGCATTGCCCTGCCCCGACTTCCCTAGGCAGAATGGAGTCCGTTCTGATTGCTCCTAGGCTTTTCTTCTCTGCCCTGTCTGGTGCTCACAGCCAGGGGATGGCCATCTGGTATCTCTGCTGCTGGCCCACACCCTGTTCTTTGTCCCCACACACATTCTGGACCCAAATCCTTTCCTTCAGGGCCTCAGGGTGACTCCCAGAGCCCAGGAAACTAATCCCTCCTCTTAGTCTCTTTGTCCAGCTAGTGTTCTGGTACATGAGTCCCTTCTAAAGAGTTGGGCCTGGCCCCAGAGCATTCTCTTTAACCTCAGACCCCTTCTAGCGATGGGTCTTCATTCCCCCTAGCCTGGCTCTGCTCGTGGCATGAGTGAGACCCAAGTGGTCTTTTCTACCAGGAGCTGTTCCTGGGAGTCAACTTGTAGTACAGTGGCTGGAGCCCCAGGCCTGAGTTCAAATCCTACCTTGGACACTCCCCAGCTGGGTGACCCTGGGCAAGTCACTCAACCTCTGTCAGCCTTCGTTTCCTCAATTTTAAAATAAGGATAATAATAGCCCCTCTGTCCCCAGTGCTTCATACACAGTAGGTGCTTAATAAATGCCTGTTTCCTACCTTTCTGAGCTCCCTGCCCTGTCTGGAGGGGGAGGTTGGCGTCAAGTCAGCTTGAGGTATAGGGTGCTGCCCATGGAATACTGGTATCAGACTTCATTAGTGTGGGGGAGGCCTGGAGATGGGGGCCCTGGGAAGGCTAACCTTTGCCTCCTTCCCAGTCTAATTGGAATCTTGCAGAATTAGCTGGATACAGGACTGCTTCTTAGTATCCCTGTTCATTACTGGGCTGATAGAGCTCCAGAGTTTCTGTTCCCTTACATTTCTGTGTCTGACAGGCCTGGTCCCTGGAGAGGCACCCAGGCAGGGGGTGGATTGGCCAGGCACATGTCTGCTTCTCTGCCAGGTGGCTTAGCTTTGCTTCTTTTCCTTGGCCAGGACCCTTGTGCTCACACAGAGCTGTTCTGCCAGCCTGGTCAGGTTCTGCCCACCTCAGACCCAGCTGCTGGGCCCATAGTGCTCTCTGCAAGAGCCCATAGGAATACCCCAGTTACATTATAGGTGGAGATGCTAAGGCCTAGAGGACAGAGGAGGCATACAAGGTCACACCACCCCTGACTTAGTGGCAGAGCATGGTTGATCTGCCTCATGCCTGGGTGCTTGATTGGGCAGCATGGTTGACACTGGCTTGGATAAGGCTGGCTGTCTCCAGACTCTGAGGTGTTAAGATGAGGGTGTATGACATGGCAGAGATAAGAGACTGATGGTTTTTTTTTTTCCCAGAAGCGAATGTATTCTCTCGTAAAAAGGGAAAAAAGAATCTGAAAATTTGTCACCCTTTATTTAGGCTTTATAATGAGTCCAAATTTACAGGGTACTTAGACGCTGGCTGTGTGCGATGTGTGCTTGGAGAAAGAGACCTCTCCATCATCCATCCCGCTTTTTCTCCACCGTGCCCCCACAACAGGCATTCCCCCAGCCTCTGCCCAAAGCCCTCCACTGTTTGTAGGCATGGCAGGAGGTCATGAACACTCTTCGTCAGGCATGTGCCTGGGTATCCCCAAGGGGAGGGCTGGCCAGAGCTCTGTGCCAGGCCCCTTTCAAGGGGCATCTCTCTGTTTCTCTCCCACAAACAGGCATTGAACGTCTGCCGCATGCAGAGCTTGGGGGCCTGGCACAGGTCCCCTGGGGGCTGGTGTTTGCTTTGCCTAATGACTGCAGGCGGGCACCAGCTCAGTGCAGGTGGGGGAGGAGGGTGCCTGGTGTGACTTCGTTATGCAATGTGCATATTATGCCTTCATTGTAGTGTAATTACGGCAGCTGCCGATGGGGAGTGTCATAAAAGGATATAAAATGCCCATTATCTGTCTAAAGAATTCCTCCTGTGTATAGTGAGGGCTGGTGTTTTATCTTATTTTTATGGCTCTAAGGGAAAGAGATAAGCCTGGCCTCTCAGAGCCCTGTGAGAAGCATGGGGCTGGGCTGGGCTGGTTTGGAGGGTGGGCTCCTTGGGAGGGTCACACTGGGTGAAGACGAAGAACCTTGACCATCCCTGAGCCTGGGAGCATCTGCTGGGATACTCTAGGGTAGGATAAAAAAGCTGGTCGTGTTACATGGGCCAAGGCCCAGCTGGGGGCCCTCTCCCCACCTGCAGCTTCCTGAAGGCTTGATTGGGCAGCACCTGGGCACTGAGGAAGGCTCCAGCTTCTGCCTCCTATGAAGTTCAGTTCAGTTCAGCCATTTGTTGAATACCTGCTGATGCCTAGAGATTCTGGGTGCCATTCTGGGGTTCCTGTCCTCGGGGGGCTTCTACTCACCTCTTTTTGTCCTGTCTGTCAGCAGGATGGCTCTCGGCCCCTGCAGAGGCTGGGTGGGCTCTCTCTGTTTGTCATGGCTGCCACAAGCCCCAAGAGAAATGTGTTCATCTGGTGTGATTGCTGAGTGTTTCAGGGGCACGTCCAGCCATTGATTAATCAATGCCAGGGCTGGGCCCCTCCAGGCCCAATCTGTGTCTATTAGGCCAGTGGCCTCACAGTGACCAGCCGCTTCAGCTTTGTCTTTCTTACGGTTTCCACCCAAACCACAGACTCATGGTGGCAGGATCCTAGGGCTCCTTTGGGAAATGACGGGGAAAGGAATCTGGAGGGGGAGAGAATCAGAGAACACGGGCATAGTCCCTTACTGAGGAGGCTAGCCCTCTCCTAGACCTGCAAAAAAGAGCTTCTAGAACCTGGGGATTTGGGACCCCTGACCCAGCCGTGGCTTGCAAAGGGGATTGGGGCTGGGGATAGGGTGGAGATGTTCAGTACCATATCTTTAAGGGTCTCTGGTTGGGGATCCTGTATGTTCATTGTACACAGCTGAGCTGCTGTACATAACCCTCCCCCTCCCTAGAGGCTGCTAGGACGTGAAGTAATGAATGCCTCTTCCCTCTGGGCAGGGGAGAATTAGGGTTGTCTACTACATTATCTGGGTTAACATAAGGCCAGAAAGGGTCTGCCTCATTGGGGAAGGAGCCAGGATGTTGTGTGGGGAATGGGTGGCAGCTGAGTTTTATGTGGGAAGAGTACCTTGATTGGGAGCTCAGAGATACAGGAGAGCAGGGTGCTGCCATGTCTGCCCCCATGCCCAAGGTCTGCCAGTGGCTGGTTAAAGGTCAAGTATAAAGGGTGATCCTTGATGGGATCCCCATGGTGGGGACAGGTATCTCTGGGGAGTGACCTGTTTTTCCATGGGGTGTGCCTGGAATTTGGGAGGCAGAGAAGGGAGCCTCTGAGCCCCTATGTAGCCCCATAGTGATCTGCCAGCTAGACCAGGCCATCCAGGTCTTATGAGTACTGCAAAGTGTTGAACATGGCTGTCAGTGGAGATGCCAAGGCCCTGTGGTGACACTTCAGAACTGGGATCCTTTAAGAAAAAGAATCTCCCAAACCAAGCACATTTTAGAGGTTAGCAAAACCAATATTTCTCCATCCACCGCACTTATTCACCCTAATAGTTTGGGCCCCTAATTGGAAACGGGCTTTATTAGGCTCATTAGGAACTTGGAATGATGGCAGGAAGAAATGTGGAGATGCATCAGGCTGCTGGGTAGTAAATCTGTAGCCTTAATTGGCCTGCTCCCTAATCAGGTGGGTCTGGAAAGGTTGCCTGGCTCCACTCTGAAGCTGCCCAGACCCGGAGACCGGGCCCAGCTGATTGGCCAGCCTGTCCTCCCCACATCTCCTAGTAGGGTTGGGACAGATTCCCCCTGGGCCGGGTGTGGGACTCCTTGAAATGGCCTTCACACTCTCCAGCCCAGCTGGCAGCAGGTCCCCAGGATGTGGGGGCAGCGAGGAGGGGAGCCCCTTCCCAGAGCCTCATTGCCTATGCACACGCCGTCCGGGCCTGGCGGCATGATTACCTCGCTGTGGAATCCGTCCCTGCCGGGGCTGCTGATAGCAATCATTGATTAAGAGGGTAATTGTCCTGAAAATTCAGATTGATCAAAAGGCAGAAATGATAACTTGTGTAACTGTGTTTAAAGCCACGTCCTGTCAATAGAAGAGCCAGAGATGGATCATGCAGAAAAAGGAGGGCGGAGGGGCTACAGGCCCACAGCAATTCTTCTTGGGGGTCCGTATCAGGATGTTTCTTGTCAGTAACCTGGGCTATTGGAGATTCAATCACTTTTATCTTCCCCTCTCTCTCTCAATCCAAATGCCTTTTCATATTAGAAAATTAGAATCCGCTCTGCTCATGCAAGATTTATTAGCTCTGCTGAGCGCTGGCACCCAACACTAAATGATGGGGCTTTTTCAGGGGCTTTTTACACGTTATGACCAAACTCGCAACTTCTCGGCATTGCCACCGGGAACGCGGAGCCGAGGGGAGCAGGGAAGCAAATGTCCTTTTGGTCCAGTTCTCAGATTGGCTGGAAAAGCTGACTCGGTCGCACCTTGCAGCCCATTGCTATGGGCATTTGGGGGTCCCCCCCTCAACAACAAGAGCTATCCCAGAGTTGAAAGACTGCCTTAGGAGGTGGTGGGTTGTTAAGGCTCTTCAAGAGTCTGGAGGACGCTTTGGCTAGTGTGTTGTAGAGGGAATACCTGTCAAGTGTCCATTGGACATGGTCTGTTCTGACTCCCAGCTTCTGATTATTTAAATTGATTTCTGTATTCCAGAAAAATTGTCATGTGAAACAGGGATTAGGCTCATTCTGCTTGGCCCCCACAAGAAGGAGTAGGGAGGCAGGAGAGAAGGGCAGCTGTAAAATGTCAACATAGGCTGGATGTGAGGGAAAATTTCCCATCATTGAAAGCCTTGGGGGACATGCTCTGTTAAGGGGTGTGACCTGGATGATCTAACAAAGAAGGTGTGGTCAGATAGGTAGGAGAACCAGGAGAGGGCTGGATTGTGCAAACTCCCCTGGAAGGGAAAACCCAGAGAGGGTGGTCTGCAGTGTCAGGTGCTGCAGAGAGGCTGTGTCCTTCCTGAGAAGGGTGAGACCTGAGAAGAGTCCGTCAGACATGGTCAGTCAGAGATCACTGGGGCCTTTGGAGAAAGTGGTTGCTGTGGAATGATGACATTGGAGGCTGGGGTAACCAGTGTAAAGGAGAGAGGGAGAAGTGAAGTGGGGGCACCTAGCCTAAACAGCTTTTTAAAGAAATCTCTGAAAGGGGGAAAGACATAAGACAGGAGCTGGAGGGACAGGTAGGGTCAAGCTAAGGTTTTTGAATCCTGGGGAAATGTGAACGTTTGTAGGGGATGGAGAAGGGGCCAGTGGGCAGGGACAGAGTAAAAATTAGAGTTTCCAGGGGCAAGCAACTGGAAGAGAGAAGGGATTGAGGCTGCAGGCACAATGGTTGGCCTTTATCTTCATCAGAGAGCATAGTAAAGAGGATAACAAGGGATAAGAGGCAGCTGGGTGGGGGCAGTAGATAGGGTTTAGGCCTGGAGTTAGAAAGACCTGAGTTCAAATTCAGATCAGACCCTTACTGGCCATGTGTCCCTGAGAAAGTCACTTAACTGCTGCCTGCCTCAGTCTCCTCCTCTGTTAATTGATAGGGCTAGATAACATCTAGCCCTAGATATATGGTCCTGTGGCTTTATATGGAAAAGCGGAAGCTTGGGGCAAATGCTTCTGCTAGAATGTGGTGCCCAAAACTGAACCCAAGGCTCTAGCTGGGCACTGACCAGGGCATAATAGGTGGAATGCTGAATCTGGGGTCAGGGAGACCCATCTTTAGACCCCACCACTGACACTTAGTGCCTGTGTGAACTGGCACTACCCTCTCTGTGCCTCAGTTTCCCCATCTGTAAAATGAAGGGCTTGGACTTGATCCATGACAAAGACTTAAATAGAAGATGGCAACCCTGAACTCCTTTCACACTCTCCCTGGAAGTTAATACTTAAGACATTAAAATGTGGAACATTTATCAGAATTGTAACTAGGCATTTCTTCTTCACCTTGGCTCTGTACTGTCCAAACAGCTCCTTCAAAGTTCATGTGTTTGGTCCAGCTGTGTCAGGACTTGTGCTCATCATCTCTTCACGTTCATCTTCTTCCAGAAGAGTTTAGGTGCAGAAATTCTCTCCTGCTGACTATCAGCTCTGCCTGAAGGACCCAGAAGTACCCAACCCCATCAGACTAGGAGGGATTGCCACCAAGGACCCAGTCATCTCAGTATCGCTCTTAGGTCACCTATGCTTAGGGTTCACACACACACACACACACACACTCCCTCTCCCTCTCCCTCTCCCTCTCCCTCTCCCTTGCTCTCTCTCAGCAGAAGGGGCACCCAGGAAGTCTCAGGAACTTACACTCCTCCCATTCCTTTAAAGTCCACTGAGCTGGCATTTCTTCCTGCAGTAAGTGACCAGTCTTCTGACCCATACATTCCTTGCCACCACCAAGGGACCAGTAAGGGGCCTCCTTTGTCATCCCAGCAGGCCAGGTCCTTTCTTTATCCCCAGAAGTGGCTGGGGGACCCAGCATAGTCACCATGGGATGAGCCCACCCGGGCTCCAATGCTGCTGCTGCACAGACTGCTGTCCTGCCATAGCTCCCCCATCTGCTATGTGTCAGGATAATCTTAACCCAAGAATAAGATCCTAAGTTGGTCCATGTGAACCATACTCTCAGACTTGGCTCGGCGTTCTAGCCTGCCAGAGCTTTTTGAATCTTGACTCTCATCCAGTGTGCTAACCACACCTCCCAGCTCTGTGTCACTTGAGACTTGATAGGGATGTATCTTGTGCCTGTATCCAGGTCCTTGAAAAGAGTTTTACACAGCATGGGGCTAAGCATTGTGAGGCTCCATTTGCCCTTTTACATGGTCTGAAAAAGATACAGGGATTCCAGGGGACCACATCTCACTAGGAGTCAGCCTTGGGATGTAGCAGCCACAGAGACTGACAAGTTCTTGGGCTTTATTAAGGGAGGCAGAACTTCCTGGGAACAAGGAGGAGGCTGTTCTCCTGTCCTCTGCCTTGGTGAGTTCCCATCTGGAACATCGGACCTACATAGCTTCTAGGACTGAGGAAGGGCTTCCACCTCTGGCATCCCCTGCATGCCCTTGGGTGGGGGGAAGGGGTCCCATGATGTCTCTGAGTGTTATTTTTCTCACTCTTGAAATGAAGGAGATTGGGCGAGACGGAAGGGCCCCTTCCAAGTTCTGATCTTAGATCCCAAGAGGACCTGCTCATGTTCTGCCCCAGTCAGATGCTGTCTGAAGCTTGATGTTCAGTTCTGGGTGCCAGGGTTTGAGAAAACGATATTGAACTGGACAAAGTTCAGCCAGGGTGGGTAGAGGGCCTTCAGGCTGCATCTGAAGGTATTGGGGATGTTAGCCTGGAGATGAGAAGACTCGGGGCAAGAGGGGGTGACCTGATGACTGTCTAGAAAGATTTAAAGGATTTTCTCATGGAAAAGGCACCAGACTAGTTTTGCCTGTGTTCAGGGGGCAAGACCTGGCGCAGTGAGAGCACATTGCTGGTTCAGACCTAACATCAGGAAAGCCTCTTGAACAAATGAGAACAGCTGTTCCCCCATAGTGGGATCAGCTGCCTCAAGAGGCAGTGCACTCCCCAACCTTGTCTGCTGTATCATCCTGGGAGTGCCCTTCAGATCTGGGATGGACCAGAAGCTGCCAGGGGCCCTCTCAGCTCTCTGTCCTGTAGTTCTGTGGCATCGTTAGGACAACTGGAGTCACAGGTCTCTCTTGAGGCCCAGGCACGCACAGGGCTATGTCAAGGTGAGAGAAGGAAAAGGTCTCAGCTAGCGCTGGCCACAGAGGAGTGCAGAGTTATGTGTGACAGGCCTGCAGGGTCTAGCAGCTCCCTGGTAGAGACTCAGGGACAAGGTTGGAGCTTTCTGGAGGAGAGGAGTCTTCAGGTGGACCTTGAAGAGTAACTTTGTAAATATGGGTGTCATGTCTCTTTGGTTAGACAGCAAATTCCTGAAGACAGGCCAGGACCCAGACCACCAAAAAAAGGCCCTAGTCCCTGCTCTCAACAGCTCACAGTCTGATGGGGAGAGACAACAGTCCTTAACCATTAAGCCTGAGAGGATAATTTGGAGGTAATCCAGAGGACAGGCATTAACTTTAAGACAGACCAGGAAAGGCTTCCTGTAGAAGATAGGCTGTGAAGGAAGCCTGGGAGAGTGGAAGACAGAAATGAGGAAGACCCAAAGAACAGCCTGTGAAGTATGGGAAGCAAGTGGAGGTTAGAAAAAGAAGAAGGAGCCAGGTTATAAAGGACTTTAAATGCCAAAGACAGAATTTTGTGTTTGAGCCTGGAGGTAATAGGGAGCCACTGGAGCTTATTGAGCAGAAGAGAGACAATCAGAAATATTCTTCAGGAAAATCAGTTTGGCAGCTGAGAATGGACTGGAGTGGGGAGAGACCCCTAGCAGCTAGTCCAGGCATGAGGTTATGAGGTTCTGTATCAGGGTGGCAGCAGCATCTTAGGAGAGATGTCATAAAAGTAAAAGCCTGTGGGATTAGGCAGCAGATGGGATGGAAAGGGCATTGAGTATGATCCACACTGTGCCCAATGCAGAATTATGGGAGGAGCTCCCTGTGCTTTGCCTGTGTCACTGCTAGACTCACTCCATTTCTGTCTCCTTCCCTTCCTCCCCATTCTTGGCTCAGTTGACCATGGTTCCAGCCAGGGGCAGTGATGGGGCATGGGGGCAGGTGCTAAGATGGTTTCCAATTTGGGCTCTGACTTGTCACCCTCATGCTGGCGACTTTGTTCCTGTCTCAACTTGGGCCGCACCATGTCCTGTGTTCTACCTCTATTTCCCCTGTATTTAGTAGCTATGAGGGGCTAAGCAGGAGCCTGGGGCTGAGGAGTAAGACCAGGTCTGGTTCTCTGCTTCCCTGCTCTGCAGGAAGAAGCCTCTAAGAACAATTCCGTTTGCAGAGGAATGGCCTTCCTAGCACCGCCAGGCACGGCCCATTGTCCCTGGACTTTTAGGAAATCTTCTTTTGAGCCAAACCCATAGTCCTGATTGATCTGACCTGAACTTTGGGGTTATTTTGGCAGCTGCATAGACAGTGGATTGGAGGAGAGGCTTGAGAGAGACCAGTTAGGAGATTGTTACAGTGTTCCAGGTGAGGAATCGTAGGTTTAGAGCCAGAAGGGCCTTTAGAGGTAAGGAGACTGAGGCCCAGAGAGAGGCTTGTTGACTCACTGGCCAGAGAAATGACTCATGTGAATGATGAAAGTGGAATTTGAACCTGGGTCCTTTGACTCCCAAGCCCACGTCCTTCCCATTCTGCCGTACAGGAATCATGAGAGCCTGAAGCAGGGGTGGCTAGATGAGGAAACTGAGGCAAACGGGGTGAAGTGACTTACTCAGGGTCTCACAGCTAGCCACTGTCTGAGGCCGGATCTGAACTATGGAAGAGTCTTCTTGATTCCAGGCCTAGCACTCTACCCACTGCACCACCCAGCTGCCCCAAGGACACATTGAGGAGGGAAACGAGTTTTGTTTTTAACAGAGCAGGCGTGTGACTTGAGATGCTGCTGGGCCATCCGCAGGGAGATGTCAAGCAGGCAGTCAGTGACACAGGACTGGAGTTCTGGGGAGAGACCGGGGGTTGGGCTGTAGCTCTGGGTGTCACACACGTAGAGATATTTGGACCCCGATGAGATCACCTAGAGGAAGCATATGAAAGACAGAGGCTTCGCGAAGAGCCACAGCCAAGGGCACCATGTGGATGAAGAGCAAAGGGGCTTACAGAGTGGTCAGAGGAAGAGGAGGGGATCCCGAAGAGAGCAGCAGGACCATGCAAGTTTAGGTCAGAAACTAGACCAGAGAAGAAGGAAATCTGAAGTAGCAGAAGCTGCAGAGGCCGTGCACCACGAGTGGGATGTTCTTTCTTTCCAAAGTGTCCATCATTCCTCCAGAGTGAGGTCCAAAAGGAAAGGCAGAAATATGATCTGCTTCCCTTTAAGCAGAAGGAGGGAGCCCCAGCAGGTATGTGAGTAGACGACCTTCCTCTTCCCAACTTCATTGTGTCTCTGGCCAACTTTGTGATACCCTCTGGAACTCCTTCCCAGCCTCTCTTTTCTCCCTCTGGCCCAGAAGTCTCTAGTGTACTCCCACTAATGCCAGTGGATTCCTCCCAGACGCTCTCTACCCCAGCTCCCGCTTCCTCCTCACCTAAGTGATCACAGGACTAAGTGTACCTTTTTGGTAAAGAGTTTTAGTCCTTGCTAAGCGGACACACCAACCTATTGCCATATTCTAGCCCTAAATCTCCACCGTGTGCCAGGTTGAGTGAATGACGCCTATGAGGCTAGACATACTTGCTTGTCTTACTTATGTTTCCCACTGTTTATTTGGGCATAAATAGGTAAGGGCATGATTTTCATTCTGTCCCCTTTTCTTTATCGCTGTTTGCTGTGAATGACTGCTCCTGGCCATCCTGCATGCTCGGGTTGCTATGCAGTGGAGGAAAGACTAGAGGCAGTGTAGTTCAGCAGAAAAGAGGGCTGAGTCATGGGCCCTGAGTTCAAATCCCAACTTAATACAGGCCCAGTGTGCCTGTGAGCTGCTGGCTGTCGCAGCTCCCTGGGTACCTGTCCCTGGGCAAGGGGTAAGGTTTTCCTTGCCACCTGAGCGTGGGGCTCCCTGGGGTTACTGATAGCCTTTGGCCTTCAGGTGGGTGGGTGAGGATTTGTTCTTAGAACACTAAGGCTTCAGAAGGGGCAGGTGTATGCTTGCCAGACTGAGCTACTCGGAGCTCTTTGGGGCTCCTGGGAGGCCTTCCTTTTGCCTCTCCTTTCCTGCCTCTCCCTGGCTTCTTCCCAAGCTCCCAGGCAGGGCTGGAGCCCACCAGGAGGCTTTCTCCTCTGTCCTGGACCAGGCTCCTCTGCAGCTGGGGGGTCTGGGTCCTGGCCAGGGACCCAGATCCTATCATTCAGCTGCCCGGGGAGGAGGCAGGCACAGCAGCGGCCTTGGAGGGGAATGGGGGGGCTAGACCCAAGCCAGGATTGGAAGGGAAGAAAAGGAGCCACACAAAGGCCCAGCCTGGAAGGCTCCGTTAACGAGCCTGTGCCTTTGAGGGCGGCCTCCCCTCTGCAGGCCCTCAGCACAGCCGGCCTGGCAGCCGCGTGTGTATGTATGTCTCTCTCTCCCTCTCTCTCCCTTGTTCCCCCTCTCCTCTTTCTCGGTTCTCTTTATTATGTGAAGTTACCCCAGCTCCTTCCCTCACTTCTCTTTCTCCTTTTGTTCTCTCTTTGTCTATTTATCACACTGTGAAGGTTGAAAGAGATGTTATTAATCTGCGAGAATGAAGGCAGGATTAGTGGTATGAAGCGGATTTTGAGAGGTGTAATGATAGAAAGACTCGCTCGGCTGGCGGCCTGCGTGAGCTTGATAAATGGGGAGCACTCCAGACTGACTTGCGCCTTCCCCGCGCGGCGAGGCCTGCCCGCTGGGGCGTGCCGTGCTCTCAGATCTGCCAGCCGTCCCACGCCGTGCCTACCTGAGCCAGAGCCCAGAGCCAAGGGTAAAGCGGAGACAAATATCTCCCACCGCACTCGAAGACATCATTGCTCTCAGCAGCCGTTTCAAGGGGAGGGAAGCACGTCGGGCCCTCGCCTGGCTGGGGGGCTGCACGAGAGGGGGGAGTGCTGTTCTTTTCATCCTGCCTGGGTGTGGAGGAAGGGTCCTGGCCCATGCTGCCCACTGGAGCTGACCGGTCCCTAGAGAGGCCTCGGGGAGGGCAGCTGACCCCAGAACCCAAAGGTCCTCTGTGTGCCTGGTCCTGTGCTCTGCTGGGCTAATGGCATCATCTCCAGGAGGAGGTACCAGTGCCATGTGCTCCCTACCTCATTGGGAGAACTGGGCTCGGTTCTGGGCCCCCAGCACAGCATGGGCAGGAGAGCCATCCAGAGGAGGGCAGGGTCTTTGATCGTGGTCATTTCAGGATTGGTGCAAGGCTTGGAGAAAACTAGAGCTGGGGGGAGTGGATCAGGGTGTGGGGGGATAGGATCAGGGCCCAGTATCTGCAGGGCTGTCCTGGGGAGAAGGAAAGAGGTCAGCTGGCTCAGGGCAGTGATTAAAGTCACATTTGTGGGTTTGACCTCTGCCCTGGGGAACACACTCTGATCCTGCCTCTGGCCTCATGGAATCACTTTGTGATCCTGAGTGTCATACTCCATCTTCTCTGTAAAATGGAGAGAAGGGCGCCATCCTTCTTGACCTCCCAGCTGCCCCAAGGCCCTTGGACTTAAGGTCCTGTGGAGCCCAACCAGGTGTAGGAAGAGACCCCTCCCAGCTCTGGAATAACAAGAAATAAGATGTGGAGAGGAGGACAGCAAAGTCAGCCTTCAGGGCTTTGTAAGCTTTTACAGACAGGCAAGGTCAATATTGGCTGAAGTAATCATGGAGGGCTTCGTGGAGGAGATGGAGGAGGGCTGCAGATACTGGGATTGGTCAGAGCCAGAATGGACCTCAGAGGTCACCTAGTTCCATTCCCTTCTCCTACAGGTGAGGGAGCTGAGGCCCAGACAGAGGAAGGGACCTAGACCAAGAGCACGCATTGAGTGCCTGCTAGGTGCCAGGTACTGCGCTGAGCACTTTGTACAAAGATGAGCTCATCTGATCCACGCAGCAGCCTTGAGGTAGGGGCTATCAACCCCTTCTACAGATGAGGCACAGGGACGTGGTGTGACCTCAGCTCCAGACCTGCTGCCCCACAAGTGCAGTCAGACTGTCCTTCCCTCCTTCCCCTAGGACCCCCATGGAAGCAGCAACCTGTCCTGGGAGCCTTTGAGCTCATGGCCATTCACCATTTTCTGCATTTCTGGGAGCAGAAGGAAGGGACCTGGAGCTGGGATGTCACTGGCAGCTGCAGTGTCTCGGGCAAACTAGCCAGGCCTTAGAACTCAGGGCAAAGAAGAATGAGCTGCTTCTGCCCATGGGGCCTCAGTCCCTTCTAGCTCCAGAGGTTTGCAGAGACCCAACAGGAAAGGGATGGGATGGACTGATCAGCAAGGCCAGTCAGGGGTTAGGGGG
>JAQQSW010001327.1:0-19489 GCA_028646575.1 Pseudocheirus occidentalis
GACATTAGAAAATGAAAAAAATCTCTCAAATAAATCAAGCCCAAGTGGTAGAATATCTACATTTTAAACATTCAACAAGAGAGATTTAGGGAAGGGGTCAGTGTAGCCTTCCTAGGGTCCCTTAAATGACAGCACATAATTCAATATCTGTTTTATCTATGTAGTAGTGATTTTTGCATTTTTAATGTCTGTAACTCCAGGCACATAGATTGACAATATGAAAAAGAAAAAGAATTTCTAAGCTCAAGCGTTCATTTTTTTTTCTCCCTCTAACCTCCCCTTACTGACTCAATGAAGGAAAGAAAGGGGGTGGGGGGGCAGGGAGAAGGCATGTATCACATAGGTGTAAAAACAATAAATCAAAACAAGTTCTCACAAAGATCACATCCAAAATGAATTGCTTATTCTCAGTTTTATTTCATTCCCTCTCTTTAATGAGGTAGATAGTTTTTTATTAGTTGTTCAGAATTCATAAGTCTTTTAAATTGTTCACTTTTATAATATTGATATTATAGTATAAATTTTTCTTCCAGTTCTGTTCACTTACTCTGCATGAGTCTTTTTGAAAATATCATTTTTCTGGTGGCAGCTAGGTGGTGCAGTGCTGGCCCTGCAGTCAGGAAGACCTGAGTTCAAATGTGGCCTCAGACACTTGACACACTTTCTAGCTGTATGACCTTGGGGAAGTCATTTAATCCCAATTGCCCTACCCTCCTCCCTCCAAAAAGCAAAAATAAAAACAACATTTTGGGGGGCAGCTAGGTAGCACAATAGTAATAGTAATGTAATTTGATCCCTTTGTATTGGCAAAACTAACAGGTACGTAGCACTTAATAATTAATGAAGCCTCTGTTAAAGAAACAGAAGATATGAACCCCTGTTGCAAACATAACAAGAAGGGGCTGAAACATGAAATAGCTGAAACAGAAGGAGCTAGTGACATTTGGGTATATAAAGAGAAACCCTGTCTGGGTCAGACAAATCTTGGAGCCAGGTTCTGGAGACTGAGGAAGAAAGGCCCATGTTTGAGAGAATGATTTTTATTTTGAGAACCTAGATGATGTGGTTTTGATTCTGGAAACCAGCTGAAACTTCTGCTGAGACTGAGGGCCATCTGGAGCTGTTGAGAAGCTGCTGAAGAACTGCAGAATCCAAGGGTCAGCCAGAGCTACAGAACACTGAGGAAGCGTGACTGTGGATGTCAGTATTTTGTCTGTTTGTGGCTTTTTTAAGCATTGACTTCCTGGGAACAGAAACTGTGAAGGATTTAAGGTGAACTGGACACTATGAGCTTCAGTGTCGAACAGGGACTGCATGAAGAGCTGGACAAGGAGCTGGGAGCTGTCTGCCTTTGAACCCAGGTGACAGTTTGGTAAAGCCAAATAGGATCTGGAATCATAGAAGGGGATCCAGGGAATCAGAGAGCCTACCTCAGGTCAAGATGAAGATATCTCTCCATGGATATTGAGTAGTGACTGATTGAAGTTGTTACTTTCTTATGACCTTGCAATTGTAACTTCTTTGTGACTGAGGGGTGGATGGCCTGTGTACTTTACACTAACCCTTAAGGGAGTGCTCATTAGTGACTTATATTGTAACTTAGTGTGCCCCATGAGTGGATAAGTTTGACTTTTGTATTTTGTGACCCTTAAGGAGGTACTTGAGCTTAGCTGATTGAAAGATTGAGTTACTAAGTGATTGATTGACTAAATGATTTTACTTTGTTCAGAATTATGTGATCACTGTGTTGAAAAATAAATGGCCATTTTAGTGATAAGTTGTTGTGAATGCTGTGTTTTGATTTTCTGTGATAAGTTATAATATTGTGAGTATTATATCTTGATTTTCTGTGAATGTTTTGCTCTGATTTGTTATTGAATAAGGAGAGAGTTTTCTATACTATGTAATCAGAGCTGTTCACAGCAGCATTGTTCTGAAAAACTGCTTATGCTTGGCTTTATAGCAATGAATAGAGAACTGGCCCTAGAATCAGGATGACCTGAGTTCAAATGTGGCCTCATACTGTTAACACAAAAACTAGCCATGTGACCTTGGGCAAATGGCTTAACCCTAATTGCCCTACCTTCCCCCCTCCAAAAAGAAAAAAAATATTTTTCCTCTCTTTATGTTCAACTTTTTCTCACTTTATGGGCACCAACTTAATTTTCAGTTATTTTTTTCCCACTAGAAAAAAGTACCACTATGAATATTTTGTAGAATATTGGCCTATTTCTTTTTTCTCTTTGGGTTATAGGCTGAAGAATTAAATAGCAAGGCCCCTCTAATAGGATTATTGTTTCTGTATGTTGTGTTCCACTGATCTCTCCTTTTTTCATAATGATTTGTACTATACTTTGAGATCTGGGTTTCCAATTGTTTTCTTTATATCTCATAAGATTTTTTTATATTTGGAACACCAGATGAACTCAGTTATTGTTCTACTTCTATAAAATAATCATTTTTAGTATCATATAGCCTTGAATATGTAAATTACTCTAGATATTATTTTCTTCTTTATTATATTGATTCTGCTCACAAATGAGCAATTAATGTTTTTCTAATGATGTATTTCTATCTTTATCATTGTAAATAATTTTACGATGACTTTTATATTACTCTTATGAGTACCTTGGTAGGTAGACTGCCAAGGACTTTATACATTTTAACATTATTTTAAAGAGATTTTTTTCTATGTTTTCCTACTATGTTTTAGTGGCCTTATACAAAAATCAGGGTGGGGGGAGATATTACATGGGTTTATTTTGAATCCTGGAACTTTTTGGAAGTTATCATTTAAATTCATTTTAGTTGACTCTCTAGTCTTTGTGAAGCACTTTATAATATTGTATACAAAACATAATAATTTTTCTTTCTTCTTATATTATTCCTTCATTTTTTTCTTGCTTTATGGCTATAGCCACAGATCTAGGTCCATGGTAAAAAGAAATGGTGATAATAAATATTATTGTTTCACCTTTATCTTTTTGGTAAGGATTCCAACTTACCTCATTTACATATAATGCTCTTTCTTTGTTTTCAAGAGTTATTTATCTTAAATAGACTTAATTAAAGGAAATAAATAGGGAAATACAAAACAAATTAAGAAAATAACATTCTTAGAAATGATTCTGTCCAAATATATTCCAATAAAACTGATAATTTATTTTAAATAAATTAATATTTTAAAACAATATACCTATATTAACAGAAAAAAATATAAACAACCCACTCTGAGTTAAAAAAATTAAAAACCATAAATTAACTCACAAAGAATAAATCCCCCTGCCCTGCTTAGCACAGTATTGTCCAGTGAAGATAAAAAAGACCATCTATGCCATAAAGAATCTCAAAATTTAATAGGAGAAACAACAAACAAGTATATACAAGAAGTTATACAAAATTAGGAAATAATTTAAAAAGGGAAGACAGAATTGTGAAGGATTGGAAAAGGCTTCACAGAACAAAAAAGAGAAAGGAAATAACAAATAAGGCATGTAATTTTTGAAAATTTAGGGTTCATCATTGAATTCAATCAAACATTCAAAGAACAGCTAGTTACTCTATGACACATACTGTGAACATTGGAAAAAAAAGAGATATCTTATTCCTTCTATGACAAAAATATAATCTTGATACCTAAAACAGTGTGTCAAAACAGGGAAAAATATATAAATCTACATCCCAGGAGATACTGGGAACAGGTCAAAACATCTTGCAATAACTGATTGTATACTGTCCTCAATGAAAGTCACAATTACTTGACAAAAATTAGTCTCACAAACCACAGAGGAAAACCAAAATGCATTAAACATGATTGTTTACAAGTCAACAAACATCTAGTTAATGCTCATTTTACTTGGCATTGTGGGAATGACTGTGCAAAAAAAATGAAAGGCAAAAATATTATTTTCCTTGAAGAACTTTTATTCTGTTGGGGAACACAAGTTAGTAAATCACTTCATTTATAGAATATATGTAAAAGAGAAGGAGATATAATGGGAGGAGTAAATAAGCTTTCATATAGCATTTGTTATGTGCCAGATACTATGATAAATATTTTGCAAATATCTTAATTCCCACAATAATGTTTTTTTAGTAGGTGTTATTATTATCCGTATTTATTAGTTGAGAAAACTGATATGGACCGTGATTTGGATAGGGTCACACAGGTTGTAAGAGTTTGAATCCAGGTTCATTCTTTTTAATAATTTTATTTATTTATTTTAGCTTTTCAAATTATCTTCCTCCTTCTAGTCCCTCCCTCTTCCCATGTAAAAGGCAAGCAATAGGATGTCAATTGTAAATGTGAAATCATGCAATACCTACTTCCATGTTAGCCCTGTCACAAAAGCTAAGACATATGTGTGTGTGTATGTATGCACACACATATATGCTTCAATTTGTCTTGAGAGCTAATCAGTTTTCTCTCTAGAAGTGGATAGTATTTTTCATCATGAGTTTTTTTCAGAATTATATTGATGAGAGTAATTAAATCTTTTACATTTGATCATAATTATGATATTGCTGTTACTGTGTACAATGACCTCCTGCTTTTGCTCACTTCACTCTGTATTAGTTCATATAATACTTCCCAGGATTTTCTGAAACTTTCTCCATTATTTTTCATAGCACAATGGTATTTGGCACAATCATGTGTAAAACTTGTTCAGTCATTCTGCAATTCATATCATCCTCTCAATTTCCAATTATTTGCCACCACAAAAAAATGACCTACTGTAAATATTTTGTACACATAAATCCTTTTCCTTTTTCTTTGATCTTATTGAGGTACAAACCTAGGAATGGAATGCTGGGTCAAAAAGTGTGCACGTTTGTTAGCTTTTTGACCATAGTTCCAAATTGTTCTCCAGAATGGACTGGACCAGTTCACAACTCTACCAAAAGTGCATTAGTGTATCTATTTTCCCATGCCCCAAGAACATTTGTTATTTTCTTTCTTCTTTATGTTATGCTAGCCAATCTGATGGGTGAGAGGTGGCACTTCAGAATTATTTTGATTTGTATTTCTCTATTCAATAATGATTTAGAGCATTTTCATATGATTACTAATAGTTTGATTTCTTCTGGGGTGGAGAGCGAAAGCTACTCATATCATTTGACCATGTATCCATTGGTAAATGGCATGTATTTTTATAAATTTGACTCAGTTCCCCACTGAGACCAGCTTTGAACTCAAGTTATCCTGACACCCAGCCAAGTGTTATATCTACTTCACCACCTATCTGACTGGGAAGTAAATTCAGAATGATAGGCATGGTGGCATTTGCAGAGTTGAAAGGACCTTTTACAGTTGGTTGAATTTGAGCTGATTTTTTAAAGAAGTCAGGTAAACTGAGATATAGAGTGAATGGGTATAGAGCTACAAGACTAGGTGGAAGTCTTTAAAAAGTCATGGCGATGGCACATGGAGTATCATGTTTGAGGAACTACAAGAAGGTCATTGTTGTAAGAAAGGGTAAAATGTGGGGATAATGATGTGATAGAAGGAGACTACATTATGAAGTGTATTACATATGAAAAATAGAGTTTATTTTTTTATTCTGTAGGGAAAGGGAATCAAAGGAGTTCACTGAGTGATCAATCAATATCAATTAAGCATCTACCACATGACTGGAACTCTGAGAATTACTAAGGATACCAAAACGGACACACTCTGCCTTCAGTGAACTTAAAACTTAATGGGGAGAGAACATCTGTATACATACATATGTGCATAAATATGTGTATAAATTTATATGTGTGTTTGCACAGAAACATTCACACTCAAATACCTTCTATACAGATAAGAAGGAAGTAATTAAGAGAAAAAAGCACTAGATTTAAGAGGCATTGAGGAAGGTTTCTTTCTAGTAAATGAAGGCATTGAACAGGTGAAGGGGGAGGTTGGTATGGTACGATAAACACATAAGGTAGATGAGTAGAGAAAATGGAGTGGAAAGAGAAAAGGCTTAAAGCAGAGAGAACAATTATAAGATTACTGCAATAGACCAGGTGAGAGGTGATTAGAGCCTTAATGGTTTTGGTGGCTGTGTGAAAGACATGAAGTGTCATGTAGAGGAGAAATGTTGTGAAGGAAGAAATAATAAGATTTGGCAATGGACTAGATTTGTGGTGTGAAAGCTTGAGGAATCAAGATCAATATCAAAATTGACATCACAGGCTAATGCAATACAGAACTGACCTCAACACCATAGAGAGTTCAGAATTAGGGAGGATTTTTTTTAAGTAGAAGATAATGAGCTCTCTTAGGAGCATGTTAACTTTGAAATGCCCATGTAATATTCAATTCAAGATATCCAGAAGGGACTTGCCAATTCACAGCGAAACTTAGAATAGATGCTCAGACTTGAAATAAGGATTTGGTAATCATCTGTATAGAGCTGATGTTAATTCCATGATGGTTAATTCAATTATGGAAATAAAAAGAGAACACAAGTGTTGTATGAATCATAATACTAAAGTTCTCTGTGATTTTACATCAGGAGAGTCAATCAATACAAGCGTTGTAAGAAAGATAGCATCTTATTCTCCATGAGACAGCAAAATCTGGGTTTGTGTCCAACACACCTACACTTACCCTTACATATTAGAGCCCAATATTTTCCTCAATTTAGTCTAAACTGAAACTATGAAAGTAGTCAGGAATGAAACCCCCAGTGTATCTATAACTTGATTCTTGACCACAGAAATTAAAGACGTACTGTTGGGAAAATTCCCTACTTTAACAGTCAATTTACCCCCAGGATATGTGGGGGAGGAAATATGGAAGAATTGGAAATTACTGATAGATGTCACATTGGAAAAAGTTTGAAGATCATTAAATTAACTTTAGTGTGTTTATGTGTTATGTATGTGTATGTCAAATATGTATACATAGATTTCTATATATATGTTCATGTATACATATAAACATTTCTTTATACACACACACACACACACACGCACACACACACACACACACACACACACACACACACACACACACACACACATATATATATATATACCCATATTTATATCTAGCTATCCTACCTATTAAGCTATCAACTGCCTTGAGGATTTTATCAGGAATAAATGGGATAGTAAATGTCAAGTAGTTTGCAATTCTTAAAGTGCTGTATAAAAATTAATATTTATTAGTTTATTTATTTGGGGACCAAGTTCAGCAGATGGTCAATGAATTTTTTGCACAATTGAATTGGAGAAAGGGTAGACTATATTGTATGTGAGAAATTTTTTGAGTTTTCTACAATCTCAATCAGCTCCTTTGCTCCAAATCCATCATTTAGTATGTTTTGCTGGTGATATTTGTGCTGTAGTGAATATTGGAATGTTAAAATTTGAAGAATTGAAATTACAATAACCCAGAAGGCTATCTCTGTCTCTCTCTCTCTCTCTCTCTCTCTCTCTCTCTCTCTCTCTCTCTCTCTCTCTCTCTCGGTCTAGCTCTAGCTCTAGCTCTAGCTCCAGCTCCAGCTCCAGCTCCAGCTCCAGCTCTAGCTCTAGCTCTAGCTCTAACTCTATCTCTATCTCTATCTCTATCTCTATCTCTATCTCTATCTCTATCTCTATCTCTATCTCTATCTCTCTCTATCTCTATCTCTATCTCTATCTCTATCTCTATCTATTGCATATTATGCTATTGGAAGAATTTCATTTAATTTTTTAAATTTGTAAATTAAGTGGTAGGAGACCAAAGAATAACCAATTTCCCATGCTTTAGTTATCTTACTTGGAAAATAAGATTTGCACATACACACTAAAACAATAAATTAGAAGAGAATTGCACCTAAGTACCACAGTGAAAATTATTGGACCTAGACTTAGGAAAGACCTAATACCTCCTAGTTTAGTTACTTAGCCTTACTCAGTTTCACTCTCCTTATCTGTAGAACAGCAATAACAATGACAGCAATTTTATAGGGTTGATGCGAGAATCAAAGAAGTTAATCTGTGTAAAGTGCTCTGCAGACTTTCAAGTAATCTACACATGCTAGATATCGCTATTATTATTCCAATTATATGGGGCAGTTCAATTTTTAAGGGGAACTTGGAGAAGTAACTATGAGTTTTAGCAGTGAGTAAAGGCTTCCTGTGGTAAGTAGGACTTGGTAATGGACATTGAAATATGTGTATAAGTTATATTCACAGAGAGAAAGGAAGAAAGAACTTCTAGAGTAGAAGAGAGAGAAACAGCATGCACAGAGATTTGGAGATAGAAATGAGAATGAAATATATGAAAGAAAGAAGATTTGTACAATTGGAGATGAGTATTTGTGTTGTAGGCCTGTACAGTGTATGAAGAATTCAGTGTCTGCATAGCTTGAGCACAACTATCTATGGAAAGTCAATGCCTTCTTCAGAGTAATTAAGAAACTTAATTTACAATTCTTTCATTAACACTGTTTAGATAAGAGGTTCTAAACCTGTGGGTCATGACCCCTTTGGGGATCAAAGGGGTCACTGAAGACCATTGGAAAACACATATTTCTGATGGTCTTAGGAACTGAGACACCACTACTCTATCCATTTCCAGGCGGGTCCACCCACATGCAGACATGCCCACATACAAGTATTAGAGGGTCCTGGAATTAGAAAGGTTGAGAACTACTGGTTTAGATGAATATCAGTTTTTATATAACCTATGAACTAACAATGTTAATATTTCTAATATACTTCTTCACTGAATAAACTAATTAGTCTATTATAAGTTCCATAAAATGCATAATCCTAATATCCTCAAGATATAAATTCAAACATCAAAGTCTTTACTAAATTGAGTATAGAGTTTTACCCTTAATTTACAAATGCAGTACTTAACTGTTGAAACTGAATTCTGATGAATATTATATACTACGCCATGGGAATGATCACACTTGATATTTTCCTTTTGCAAAATTAATGCTTCCAAAATTAGAAGCTTGCTAAACCATTATATGGTTGAAATATTTGTGTTTAAATTTTAAGGAGGAGTGGGATATTTTTCTATCTCAATAAGTTTATTCCCCTGAGCATGTCCAGTACTATCCAAGCTTTTCCTTTAATCACCACTGTAAGGACTGAAATGAACAGATATACTTTCTCAACTGTGTCACCTTGGATCCTGCTTACTCCTTTTTTTTTTCCTTTATCAGTTAGCATCAAGTTACTGTCTATTTTTTTTCTCAAATAGGTACTGATTTCACATGATCCTACTAACTGCTAAACAAAACAGTAGGTATCTGTATAGTGAAACCTACTTAGTATGGCCACAGAATCGAAGAGGCTAATAATGTTGTAAATAGCCTTGATACTCCATTCAAAGATGAAATATTTTGTAGGGTGCAGTGGACATTTCCTCTGACATTCTACCTGTTTAAATATTCTTTTTTGTTCAACCAACAATATGGGGAAAAATTATTTACTGTCCTTCTTAGTAATAGGAAACTTCATTAGGAGTTATTAAGGTTTTAGGGAAATAATTACCCACTCTTTCTCCCTCTTTTAAATCTACCTTTTTTATTCATTCTTTTTCTTCAAAGAAAAATTGTGTAAAAGATCAATAATTTAAGATGCTGGTGATTGGATTAAGGGTGGTAATCAGACGTAGAATAAGAATTAGCATTATGGCCCACTTAAGAATAATATCCTCTTTCCCAATATCTTATAACAATTAAGGTACTGATCAGAGAGAAGGGGCTAATTGATTAGTTCTCTTCACATATGACTCACCTGGAAAGAGAGCCTTTAAGAGAAGTTTCAAAGAGGGATATGAAGCTTTAGGAAAATCATTCTTCAGGAGAATGCACAGACTAAAATTCTAGATTAATGAAACTAAATATTCCATATAACCATCTAAAAACTGTTAGGGTGCTTTTAATTAAATATTCTTCTAGTGATATGTCAAAACAATTTTTAAACTTTTTTCTAGATTTTGAGCTCCAAATTATCTTCATTCTCCCTCCCTCCTCACTCCACTCTTTGAGAAGGCAGAGAGTTTTGGATAGTTTATATATGTGCAGCCATATAAAACATATTTTCATATTAGTCAAGTTGTGAAAGAAAATACATAGAAAAACATGAAAAAATGAATTAAAAAGTGGTATGTTTTGGTCTGTATTTAGATGCTATCAGTTCTTTTTCTGTAGGTGGACAATATTCTTTTCTCCATAAGTCCTTTAGAATTGTTTTACATCTTGTATTGCTGACAGCAGCTGTCATTCTCAGTTGATCAACATACATTATTTCTATTATTGTGTAGAATGTTCTCCTGGTTCTGCTCATTTTACTTTGTGTCAATTCATGTAAGTATTTACAGGTTTTTCTGAAAGCATTCTGCTCATCCTTTCATAATGGTATTCCATCACAATCATAAACCATAGCTTCTTCAGTCATTCCTCATTGATGGACATGGGCTCAATTTCCAAATTTTTCCAACACCCCCCACCACCCACATACACACACAAAGAGCAGCTATAAATATTTTTGTA
The DNA here is from genome assembly GCA_028646575.1 of Pseudocheirus occidentalis. Taxonomy (NCBI): domain Eukaryota; kingdom Metazoa; phylum Chordata; class Mammalia; order Diprotodontia; family Pseudocheiridae; genus Pseudocheirus; species Pseudocheirus occidentalis. Next base: position 10,491 of record JAQQSW010001327.1, read on the forward strand.
TGTATAGATCCTTTTCCTTTCTTTTTTAATCTCTTTGGGATACAGACATAGTAGTGATTTTCTAGATAAATGTATATGTGCAGTATTTTCACCCTTTTAGTATAGTTCCAAATTGCTCTCCACAATGGTCTGATCTGTTCACAACTCTACCAACATCAATAGTGCATTAGTGTCCCAATTCTCCCAAATCCCTCCCAACATTTGGCATTTTCTGTCATGCAAACCAGTCAAATATATGTGAAGTGGTACTTCAAAATTGTTTTGATTTATATTTCTCTAATCAATAGTTATTTAGAACATTTTGTCATATAATTATAGATTGATTTGATATCATCATCTGAAAGCTGCATGTTTATATCCTTTGACCATTTATTAATTGATAAATGACTTATATTCATATAATTTTTACTCAGCTCACTCTATATTTGAATAATGAGGCTTTTGGCAGAGAATATCTCTTCTGGGTTTTTAGACTATGATTTATCATATTGCTAAATTCCCTATGTTCAGAAATCCTATAAATGTTACTTCAAAGTGCATTACGTTGGACACATAGTTGCTATGTCAGTTTGGATGTTTGTTCTTCCTCTAAATAAGAAATTCTTAGATTTAGAATAACAAAGCTAGAATTTACAAATTACTTTAAGATTTCAAAGCGCATTTATTACCTCACTTGATCTTCACAACTGCCCATCAAGGTAGATGCTATTATTATGACTGCTTTATAGATGAGAAAACTGAGGTTGAGAGGAGTAAGTGACTTGCCTAGGTTTGCATTAATAATAAGTGTCTGAGCCAGGACTTGAATTCAGGTTTTACTGATTCCAAATCTAGTGTTTCATCAACTGAACAATGTATTTGTCTCACAGTAGGCAACCACAACTAAATGTTTAATGAGGATAAAATAATTTTAACAATTATTTCTTGGATGCCTGTGCTTAAAAACTAAGGTATAGAATTTTTTTTCACTTTGATACTATATAGGTTTTACAATGAGGAAATAAATAGCAATCATTTTGAGATTTAAGTTTAGAAATAGTTTTATATGTTATATTAGTTCTTTAAATCTCATTAGAACTCAATAACAATGCTTTTAGATACTGACAATGGATATTATTTTTCCCATTTTACGTATGTGGAAGCTGAGACTCAGAGAGGTTCAATAATTGGCACATGGCAACATAGATAGTATGAATGTGTATCAGCACTCCCTCAGCGATTGGTGAGGAGTGAGCTCTGTCCAGAAACAAAATAATTAAATGTAACATGACCAGGCTAGAAGTAATAGGAAGACCTGAATAGATTTACAATTCCTACTGAACTTTCACTCTTTCACTCTCTAATGACAGTGCTGTGATTCTCTTTCTCCAACACTTTTGCAGAAATTAATTGAGAATTCTATGTAGATCTGAATCTAGGAAGTAGATTTTATCTGGACATTTAGGCCAAATATATTTTCAGAAATGCATTTTGTTTTGAATCATTAGAAATCTAGATAGGGATTACATTTCCAAATTCTAGATGTCTTTTTTTTTCTTTTTTGAGAGGGGAAGGCAAGGCAATTGGGGTTAAGTGATTTGCTCAAGGTCACATGGTTAGTGTGTCAAGTGTCTAAGGCCAGAATTGAACTCAGGTCCTCCTGACTCCAGGGCCAGTGCTCTATTCACTGTGTCACATAGTCACCCATTAGATGTCATTTTAAAATGTATTCCTGTGTAATGAATATTTTCCTTCCAAGTTCAGATGATACTAGTCTACATCAAACATCTTTCTTCCTCCCTCTTGAGGAAGAAAGAAAGAAACAAAGAAAGAAAGGAAGGAAGGAAGGAAGGAAGGAAGGAAGGAAAGAAGGAAGGAAGGAAGGAAAAGAAAGAAAGAAAGGAAGGAAAAGAAAGAAAGAAAGAGAGAGAGAAAGGATTCAGTGGAATTCAGACCATATGAAAGATGTCAGATTGTTCCTGAAGAAGACAGAATGATGAGAGTTGCAGGGGAGAAACACAGGAAGGGTCTATACCAATGTTTCTGAAGGGAAATGTAGTTACTATTGAAGTGTACTAAAAAGTATACACATTTTGAGACCTAGCATTTGAAAACAAATAGAGGCATAAAGACTTTGAAAGGAGGGATTCATTCAATAAATATTTAAATGCCTACTGTGTGCCAGGCACTGCTAAGTGTTGGAGATACAAATATGATGAAGGAAAGATAATTTTTTCCCTCAAAGAGTTTTCAATTTAATGGTGATCAATTTACGTGAGGAAGCTAAAAAGAGGTGGGGTCCGGGAAGTTGATTTGTTACAGGGCATGATGGAAAAGTCCTAAGAAGAGCATCTGACTGAGATTGCCCTCCAAAAAACAAAAACAAAAATAAATGGTGGAGCAAGTAGATGGTACTGATGGTAGAGCACTGGCCCTGTAGTCAAGACCTGAATTCAAATCCAGCTTCAGACACTTGCTAGCTATTTGAGTCTGGACAAGTTCCTTAACTCTGACTACTTCTCTCCCCCTACCATCAGTAAACGAGTGGGAACCAGACTTCATGAGGTAGGTTTGTAATCTGCTCCTGAAGCTGCTGAAGTTAGTAAATCTCTTAAGTATAAGTATTTGGAACTTCAGCGTGCTTAAAAACAAATAGATAATTGCATGAAACCCAGTGCCAATATACAAGTGGAAAAGGAATGGGGGACGGCAAGATGCTTAAAGAGGGGGTAATTCAGACCATGTTGGAAAAATGGAGCAAGTGAAGAATGATTGCTGGGATCCTGATGTAAGTGACTATAGCTCTTTTTGCCCAGGTGAGATGGAGGGGGTGGGACTGGTAAGAGGAGAAAAGTGTGATGTAGTGTGGTATATCATATTGGCAAAGATAAAAACAATTAATGTCAAGGAGATAGTGGAAATGTAACCATACTGATGCATTATTGGTGGAGGTGTGAGTTAACTTGAATGTTTTAGAAAGCAATTCAAAATTATGGAAATAAAGTGACTGAAATGTCTATACTGAGTGACCCAAAGATTCCACTCATAGGCCACTGAAGGAGGTCAAAGACAAAACAAAAAGAAAGAAAAAATCTTTACATATCCATATTTACAGTAGCCCCATTTCGCAAAGAACAGGATACAGAATAGATGTTAATCCATTGGGGAATGGCAAAACAAAATATAGTACCTTAACATAATGGAATACTTCTGTAAGAAACAATGAATATATTAAATACCAAAAAGACTAAAAAGACTTTCATGAATTGATGCAAAATGAAGTATAGAGAGCAAAGAAATTGAAACACACAATTAGTATCATTATGAAAAGAGACACTACAAAAATAATACAAATGTATATTGTACAAATTACAAAGAGTAAGTAAGTCCTCAAAGAAGAGATATAACATGGGACTGGTCCACAGGTTTGAAACTTTGCATATATTGCCAGTTTTTAATTATATTGACCAGTTTTGCTATCTTTTCTTTACAAAATATTATATTGAAGTACGTCTGGGAGAAGGAGTAGAAAGGATAAAGGATTAAAAAAAAGAGATTGCTATAAAATTATTAAAAAAAATAAAAAGCAATTGAGGTCAGAGGCTATCTTATTTACTTCTATGTGTGTACCTAATACTTATCACAGATATGGTACCTAGCTAGTTATTAATAAATGTTATATCCATTTTTGGGGAGAAGAGAGAAGGAGGAGGACAGAAGGCAAGGGGGAGGTAGAGAAAGAAGAGAAATAATGAAAGGGAAAAGGAAAGGAAGTAGAGAAGATAAAGGAGGGAAAGGAAGGGAAAGTGGAGAGGAAAAGAAAAGAAAAACTATTTGTAGTAGTAGAGGATAATGGGTGGGGAACTATATATACAGTCAAAATTGATTTATATGTTGATTACATCTACTAAACTAATTTTAATCCTTTTTTGATTCATTGTAAGAAAGGATAGTTCACTGGTGCAGAGAGGAAGGATATATCAAGAATAAACAGAATGTAAACATAAACATTATTTATTTTTACACAAAAATTGCTGTTATTGGATGAAATACAAAATAAAAAGCATAAAATTATTGCACAAATGAATGAGGAAGCAATATGATTTTGGTTACGATGCAAAGAATCTCATTTTAAATCCTGCTTGGGGTGGCTAGGTTGTGCAGTAAATAAAGCACCAGTGCTGGAGTAAGAAGGATCAGAGTTCAAATATGACCTCAAACACTTAACATTTACCAGACAAGTGACCTTGGGCAAGTCACTTTATCCCAATTACCCTGCCTTCCCCCCTTCAAAGAGGAAACAACAACAACAACAACAATAGCAACAACAACAAAACCCTACTTTGTGTATGTCACAACTTCTCTGAGTCTCAGTTTCCTTAAATGTTAAATGAGGAGTTGAATCAGATGATGTATACAACTCTTTTAGCTCTTGATTTTATGGTGTTCTGAATAAATAAATAATACAAAGTTTTGACTGAAGGGAAATTTTTAGGCTTTTTTTAGTGTGTATTCCTGATTTAGATTGTAATATATTACCTCAAAGGCATTATTACATTTCAAGTGCTACTTTTTAATAAGATACACAAAGCTACAATATAAGAAAGAGAATAGTTGGTTAAACACTCCCCTTAGAAATATACTTATTTAAAGGAGGATGGGGGATGGGAAATTAAATACATACTACTAAGCAGGAAAAAATCCACTTCTTTTTGGTCCTAAATTATTCTGATTGCCTCTTTTACTAGGTCAGAATTGCTTAAGTTTATTCTTACAAATAAATAAATATTCTAGACTCATTTTATTTTCCTTTGCTTTTCTATTATCCAAAATGTTCTTAAGTATAGAATATATTTACCTTACCTTGGAAATTTTCTCTCTGGTCTTCAACCCGTCAAGCCATCATAGGTTTTAAAAACAAAACTAACTGATCATTTGAAGTGTTATATTAGAATGAAATTGGAAATAATTTTATTTGACATACATTTATATTTAAAGATATCATTACTGACTCTTACATGAGTATATATCACAGAGGACTAATAGTAATAGTTTGCACTATTCATAGTTTTATATCTTCTCAATATATCCAACATCTTTGATCTGAAGATCAACTGTATTTGACTGCCATATGACAAAAAGGCTCAGGGAATATGCCTTATTCTCCTGTGGGCAGTGCATAACATACAGCTCACATCATAAATCTTTGAACATTTCCCTAAGATATATGGTCCATAAAAGTCAAAGGGCAGAAAAGATAATTTCACTGCTATTACCTATTAGTGGCTCCATATTCCCCTTAAGATAAAATAATACTTTAACCTGATTTTTAAGAACTAACTCAATGTAGTTCTAATTTACCTTCTTAGACTTATTCAACACTAATCAATTTGATACATTCTTCCTTTCTAAAATGTTGGAATACAAGCTCCTCCTCAGATGATACTGAGGTACCATCTCTTGTCTCTCTGTATTTGCCTAGGTGAACTGCTATTCATGAAACGGACTCCCTACACATCGTCTTTCAGAATCATCTTCTTAAGAGTCTTAAAAGGGCCACCTAATCCATGACACCTTTTTTGTATGACTCATAAAAACATCCTTTCAATCTTCAACTTTTCCTCAAGTATTTTGTCTGGAACTTTTGTTTCTTTCTTTCTTTTTTTTTTTTGTTGCTGTATCTTCACTCACTATCACTTCCATGATTTTTTGTTTGCATGATTTTATTCTTTCTGGTCCCTAGAGTCTATGAGAATAAAAATCCCTGAAAAATGTGATCATCATATTTTTATCCTTGTGTCTAAACTACCTTAAACATTTTATCTAAATTGTATTTTTGCTGAATTTTAATTGAATTAAACATGCATATGTGTGTACACATTACTTCTGCCTTCTCACTTACTTGACCATTTTAGGGAGCAGTAGCAGCATCAGGGTATTCTCCTCTGCTCCTCTTCCTACCAAATGTGTAGCACCAATATTTTAGTAATCATAATAATGGTAATAATAATGATAATAAATAATAATATAAAAAGTCTTATCCCACTTTCAAATTGCCACCTTGTAAAGGTGACAGTAACTATGGGAGAATGAATTCTGTTGTTTCTTCATTGAGTATAACATGCCAATGTAGCTGACTCTACAGAATTTCCCAAAACAAACTCCTCAGGGGTTTTAGGTAATCCACACTTTCTTGAACAGCAACTTGACTATGAATTCATGTTGACATTTGTCTTCAAAATCTTCTCCCTTTTTATTATCCTGTAGGTCTCCTACTGATTCACATTGAAACTGTCAAATTTTATTATGACTTCCCAGATTATTCCAGTTTTAGCTGAATTAATTCAGTGAAAGGAAATAACATTTTCAGCCTTTAAAAATGATGGTAAGAGAGTGGAAAATTTGCTTGTAGTGTGAGAAATGTTCCATTCTGACTATTCATGGCACTTAGTAGTTGTATTGTTAGTTGATAATAAATCACTGACTACCATTAACTTTTCATAATATTTTCTGGTCACATGTATTCTTTTTATTTTTCCCTACTGATGGCATGGTAACCTGTAAAAGTGTATCCTACTAGGTCTTTGGAAGTAATCTTCTGTGTTATTTTTTTTGTCATAATGATTGATTAAATTGCTCTTGCTTTGAAGTAGCATATTTTGAGGTTGAAATACAGAAAGTAAAACATTGGAGGAGGATTTGTGAGATAGGATTCTGACTTAAATTCCTTAATATCTAATATCTCTCCTGATATGCACATGTGATAGAGTTTCTTAAGTACTGCATTGCATCCATCTATGTCTTATCTTCTCATCTGTATTTTAAGTTTCTTGAAAACATAGACCTCATTTTGTACACTCTAGAATAAATAGAAAGAGGAAGTTGACTAATTAACTTATTTTTTCCATTGCTGTTAAAGTTTTTTCATGTATTCTGTTATTAATAATAAACCTAAATCATGATTCAGAAATAATCAAATGATTAAAACATGAAATATAAGTCTTTTTTTGATTATGAATTCCGTATCTCTATTTACATATCAATTGACATTAAATGTTTCAGTAGATTTCAGTTGCATTTCTTTGAAAAAGACAGGTCTAAATACTTCAGGTAAACTATTCTTTCTTGAGCATCTTTGGGAAAACTGTCCACTTAATTGCATCTAAAACATGGAATATCCCCATTTAATTATATTAAAAGTTGTCTGCTCCTAACTATAATCCACAAACCTGAGTTTATCATTTGTAAGTGATGGCAACTTTGAAGTTAACATTTCTTTTACAGAATAGAAATTGCAGCTGCCAATGAAGTGTAAATGGCATATTTTGCAAAGTGAAAGTTTAATTAGAAGGGAAAACTTCAATTGAATATTTCTGTTTGATTAATAATCTATAAGTAGATGACATCTAATTTGAATCTAAACATAAGCAGTACAAATGTTGTTAAAAAACCAGGCAAACCACTGCTACCTAGAAGTCTTTACCATGAAACTTACAGTCACAGTATTCAGAACTGGCAAAGACTGCAAAGGCTAGTTAGTGTACCTTAAAAGGAATTCCCTCAACAAACCCATCAAAGAATTCATCATTTGCTTGGAGACTTCCAGTGAGAGGGAAGCCACCTTCTACAGCAGCCTATTTCTTTTTATTAACTATTAGGGTTTTTCTTTTGTTATATCAAGCCTAAATTTGTGTCTGTGAAGGACTGACCCATTTCACAGTGTTCTTCCCTTTGGGGACAAAAAGGAACACTCAAATCTCTATTACAGGTGATGGCTACTTAAATACTAATTGTAGTAATTCTGTGGTACCAGAAAACGTCTGCCCTTTGATCACTGGAATTTTAATATGAAGGTATCATTTGATCGACAATTCCTTGGATATCCTTCCTCCCTTTCTCTTCCACTGTCACAGAATTGAAGGCTGTACTTATGAATGATAAGATTTCTCCTATTTAGTCTTTGTTCTTCATCTCTGTCTCAGTGATGTTACTTAGAAGGAAAAAGAAGATGACAAATCTTAAAGTTTGCAAAAAGCTGCCATTGTTCCTTGTGGTCCATCATCCTCCCAAATGTCACTGCTTTTTTGGATCAATGCATATATTCTATTTTTATGATCTTTGAGACCCCAGCATCATTACCCAGAATGAAACATAATTGAAGGAGTACTTTATTTTAGAAGGATTTAACAACTAGGATTTATTTCTTAATTACATAACAATAGTAAAGTTTATTATCATATTGGTTTTTGTCATCACGGGAGAAGGAGTATATAACTTTAGTTTCTGAAAGTTGTTTTGAAATCTCCTTGTCCTGCTTTTCAATATCCTGATGTTTACGGTCCTGATTCCATTCTGTGTCTCATGTTTAGAAATGGGACTTAGTACCAATCTATCTCTTTGGAAGGAAAGTTATGGCAAATCAGTGTGGCAAACTGAAAAAAGAAGAGAAATCTCATGCCAAGAAATGTCCATGTCATCAAAGCTGTGTTTTTTTTTTCTAATATTAATATATGACTGTGAATGTTAGACTATAATGAAAGCTAAGCATTGAAGTATCAATGCTTTTGGATTATAGTGATGGAGAAGACTTTTGAGAGTTTCTTGAACAGTAATGAGATCAAACCAATCAATGCTTAAATAAATTAACTCTGATTATTCATTGGAAGGACAAATATTAAATTGAAGCTTAAATATTTTGGTCACATAATGAGAAGACAGGGTTCATTGGAAAACATTCTGATGCTTAGAAATATTGAAGGCAAAAGGGAAAAAAAGGGATGGCAGAAGATGAGATGGATGGATAGTATAATGGAAACAATGAACATGACCTTGGGTAGATTTCTGGATATAATAGAGGACAGAAGGGCTTGGGAAATGATGGTCCACAGCGTCATGAAGAGTAGGAAATGATGGGACAGCAACAAAATCCATCTGTCTCACTCTCTCTTCTCTCTTCCTTTCTTCTACCTTAAAAAAATTTAATCACAATTAATACTCTTACAATTTTCTGTCAACACATT
>JAQQSW010001328.1:0-19470 GCA_028646575.1 Pseudocheirus occidentalis
CTCCTGGATCTATTTTCCAGGTCAGTGGTTTTTTCAAGGAGATATTTCACATTGCTTTCTACTTTTTCATTTTTTGTAGCAGTTTAATAGTATCTTGGTTTCTCATGAAGTCATTAGCTTCCACTTGCTCCACACTAATTCTGAAGGAATTATTCTCTTCAGAATGCTTTTGAGAGTCTTTCTCCATCTGGCAAATTCGACTTTTTAAGGCATTCTTCTCTTCATTGGCTTTCTGGGCCTCCTTTGCCATGTGAACTATTTTGCCCTTTAAGGTATTGTTTTCTTCAGTCAGGTTGTTGACTCTCTTTTCATGACGTTCTCGCATCATTCTCATTTCTCTTTCCAATTTTTCCTTCATTTCACTTATTTGGTTTTCAACGTCCTTTTTCAGTTGATGTATAGCTAGTAGGCATTCTTCCAGTGTCTTGGAAGCATTTGGTGATGGAGTTCTGACTGAGTTGTCTTCCTCCCACTCCATGCTTTGGTCTTTTTTTCTTCATAAAAAGGATTCTAGAGTTTTCCTGCTGTTCCTAGCCTGCTTCCTTTTTCTCATGTTGGCCAATCTATTAATTGCTTGGTTTTTTATCTCTGTGGAACTCTGCTTTCTGGAGGGGGAACGCTCTGTCTGAAATTGCTGGGGCCTTCACAGCTGCTGGAGTTATTAGTGGGATGCTGCAACTCCCCCCCAGCTTTGGCTCACTGAATGCGCACCCCAGGACCACCACTCAAGACCACGATCCAGATCCAGGCCACTCAACGCAATAGCCCTTGGCCCCGATGGATTGCGTCAGCCCCCCTGCTATCTGCAGGCCGAGGGCTCTGAAGCAGCGCAGTGGAGGCTGCTGCTGCTTCGTTCCTGCTGCTACAGCCGCCTCCCGCTACTTCCTTGCCCTGGGAGCAGTTTGGCCAGACTTCTCCTCCCCAGTTAGCAAAATCCACTGACCTTTCTCTTAGCCTTTTTGTCTTCTGGCCTGTTAAATGTGGTAACTGTGCCTCCAGTGCAGCGGATCTGCTCTCCTATAGATGTGGCTCCCCGCCCGAAACCCCAGGGCCTGAGCCGGTTTCGGCCACTGCTCCCAGACTGCTGAGAAGAGCCCCGCCTGCTGCGCTGCCTGTAGCAACAGATGTGTTTTCTGTCTTTTGGAGAGTTTTGGAGCTTGAAAATCTGTTTAGAGTCCCATTTTATGAGTTTTTTAGCATGTTTGTGTGGGAGCTGTGGTGCTTTGCTGCTTCTACGCCGCCATCTTGGCTCCGCCACCAGGAAATATATTGTTAATGTGTTTTTGCTATTTAAGGGTCATGAAAGATCTTGGGGCTAAATGTAATGGCAATGGGAATTTGAAGATCTTCCCTCAGTAGGCCTAAGGGAATTTGAAGATTTTCTTTATCCCGTAATAGGTTGAATGTAATCATGTGGAGCCTACGGTGGAAGGAGTTTTCTGAAAGTTGGAGCAGAGCCCATAGGAAGATGGGAGTCAGAGCAGTTAGAACAGTGGAAGGAGAGGATTTAGGCAAGGGGACAGCTAGGCTTATGGGTGTTTGTGGAAAGTCAAGAGTAGGGGGAAGCCTTTGCCATGGTGTGTCTCCCTGCAATAATATGGTGCATGAACTGTTTTGTTGCTATGATGGATTGAGTTTCCTGGTGTTGGACTTTGCCTTTGTGGCATCCAAATAAAGATTTACCTTTTGTCTTATGTATGGAGCATCTGTTATATTTTGTTATTCAGATCTATACTGGCATATCCATATTAGCCATTGGTTCTATGAATATTGCCTTGGTGCTACAAATACTCAAGAAAAATAAAGTAAAAAGAAAAGCACGCTTTTATCTGTATTGAGATGGCAACAGTTCTTTTTCTGGGGATGTACAGCATTTTTCATCTTATGTCCTTCAGAACTGTCTTGGATCTTTGTATTACTCAGAATAACTAAGTCATTCATAGCTAATCATCTTAAAATATTTCTGTTACTTTGTACACAGAACATTTTGCTTTTTATCAGCTGTGCAAGTATTTCCAGGTTTTTCAGAGACCATCCTGCTCATCATTTCTTATAGTACAATAGTATTCCATCATAACCACATACCACAGCTTTTTCAGCCATTCCCCAACTGGTTGGGATCCCCTCAGTTTCCAATTCCTTGCTCCAAGAAAAGAGCTGTTATAAATATTTCTGTACATACAGGACCTTTTTCTTTCTCCCCTTCTTTTGGGGTACGTACCCTTCAAATGATATGCAAGGTTTTAGGGACAGTTTTATAGTCCTTTGAGGATAGTTGCAAATTGCTCTACAGAATGATTGAATCAGTTCACAACTCCACCAGCAGTTCAGTAATGTCTCATTTCCCCTTTTTCTGTCCTTTTAGTCAGTTTTATAGGTATGAGCTACTATCTCAGAATCATTTTAATTTGCATTTCTCCAATCAATAGTGAGTTAGAGTATTTTTTCATTTGATTGTAGATAGCTTTGATTACTTCATTGGAAAACTGATCGTATCTTTTCATAATTCATCAGTTGGGAACTAGTTTTTATTTTTACAAGTTTGACTCATTTCTTTATGTGTTTGAGAAATGAGGCCTTCATCAGAGAAATTGGCTTCAAAATTTTATTTGCACTTACTGTTGCTAACTGTATATCCTTCTGTCCTTTCCCCTCCATTGATTCAATTCTCTCTCTCTTTCACCCTGTTCCTCCTCAAAAGCATTTTGATTCTGACTACCCCTTCCCCCAATCTGTCCTCCCTGCTATTACTGGCCCCCAAACTTCCCTTCTCTTAGCTATTCTCCTCCTACTTTCTTGTAGAGTAAGATAGACTTCTCCATCCAATTCAGTGTGTATGTCATTCCCACTTAGAGCCAGTTCTGATGAGAGTAATGTTCATTCACCCTCTCTCACCTCCTACCTCTTTCTCTCCAGTGTAAAAGCTTTTACTTATGCTTATATGTGAGATAATTTACCTTATGGTATGTCCCCCTTTTCTTTTCTCCTCATGCATTCCTCTCTTCACCCCTTAATTTCGTTGTTCAGATATTATCCCTTTATGTTCAACTCTGAGACTTGTGCCCTCTGTCTATATATCGTCTTTCCAACTACCCTTATAATGACAAATGTTTCATGACTTACAATTATCTTCCCATGTGGGAATGTAAACAGTTTAATCTTCTAAAGCGTTTTATGATTTCCCTTATCGCTTTCCCTTTTTATGTTTCTCTTGAGATTTTATTTGAAAGTCAAATTTTCCATTCAGTTCTGTTTTTCATCAAGAATATTTGAAAGGAGGGGTGGCTAGGTGGCACAGTGAATAGGGCACCAGCCCTGGAGTCAGGAGGACCTGAGTTCAAATCCAGCCTCAGACACTTAACACAAAAGCTAGCCGTGTGACCTTGGGCAAATCACTTAACCCCAACTGCCCTCCAAAAAGCAAAAAAAAAAAAAAAAGAATATTTGAAAGGAAGTCCTCAGTCTCTTTGAATTTCCATGTTCCCTCCTGAGATATTGAATTCAGTTTTCCTGGATAGGTGATTCTTGGTTGTAATCCTAGGTCTTTTGCACTCTAGAATAACGTATTCCAAGTCCTCCCCATCTTTAATGTAGAACCTGCTAAATCTTGCATTATCCTCACTCTGGCTCTATTATGCTTGAATTGTTTCTTCCTGACTGCTTGCAATATTTTCTCCTTGACTTGTGACAACTCTCTAATTTGGTTATAATCCCAGCAGTTTTTATTTTGTTACTACTTTCAGGAGTATATCAGCAGATTCTTTCAATGTCTATTTTAACCTATGGTTCCAAAATATCAAGGCAATTTTCTTTGATAATTTCTGTGAGAGAGGAAATTTATAATGCTGACAACAGTAATAATCTTCTGCATCTTTAGCCTCTACAGCACTGATGGTGAAGGGGAAATCTTTCCCAGAGCAACTGCCACTGAACCTGGCAGAGATCCCAGACTGTAGGGTATAAGCAGCATAGACCAGGAGCTTGGGAAACTGTCCTGGTTTCTGATGGTACCAGTTGATCCACTTGCTAATGCTGGAATTGGCCGTGCATCTGATGGTGACTTGGTCTCCTATGTCCACAGACAGAGATGCTGGGGTCTGGGCCACCACCACAGCTTCCTTGGCTTCTTTGTAGGAAAAGGAGAGGATGAATGAGATTTCAATCAAGAATCCTGTCTAGATGCCATGAATTCAGGAGCAGTTCCTTTCCCTCAGTATGTGTCAGAGATGCTCACTGGAATTCTCCTCTCTCTAAAGTGGTGCCAACCTATGGCTCACTGGAAGTCTTACCTTGATGCTACAGCAATAGAATGCAGAGGAGCAAAGAAGGGGAGGACACTGTGACCCTTGCAGTGCTGGAGGCAGAGAGGTTTGAGCTCAGTGAGGGAGGTGGGAGATATTTGTGTGTCAGGTTGGGTTTGTGAAAGACCCTTGGCTATCACCATGCAAAACAGTGCTGGTCCAAGCTCAACTCAAGCTCCCCATGATTGGTTATATGCAGATGGAGGGAGAGGACCAGTTGTGTTTCACTGAAGGTGTGACCTCATGTGGCCTCTTTTTGTATTGCTGTAATAAATGCACCTGCTCCAGTCTGGATATGGTGATGGCTGTGGCCGTTCACCAGTTGTGGTTATAAATGAGGGGAGGCCTTTCTACCTTCCCAGGAGAGATCAGATGTCTCTGGGTCAACAGACCAGGAGTTGACAAGAGTCTATGCAAAGAAAAGGATCAAGAAAGAAACAAAGTCAGGAGCTCAATCAGAAAGAAAACTAAGACTGGGAAGCCAACAGAATCTGAGGACAGCTAGGTACCCTGGCTTAGATCAAAAGGAGACAGAGGGGACTTGGACATCCTTTGTTCCACTAGGTGTTGTGGGGAGAATGTGCCCCTTGAGTTGTTGTGGAGGTAGGAGATGTGTATTCTTCTCCTCTCCATTTCTGTTCCATTTTTCTAAAAGGTGAGAAGAAGAAAAGCTTGCTGGTCTCTACCTCTCATTTTGTAGTTGGTGAAACTGAGGCCAAAAGGAGAAATTGAGAGACCTTTTTCCTATTAAACTCCATCATCTGCTTTTCTCCTCTCAGAAAACTGTGACCTTTTGTCAGGTCCTCTTTGTTTCATGGTTGGACTCTTGCCATGGCCGTCTGGTGATTATCTCTCACCTCTCTGCCCATTCCCACCAGTGCTCGCACTCAGCTCCTAAGCTGATCATCTGAGAAAGCAGGTTTGACCATGTCTCTTCCAGTCCCTCTTTATTATCTCCTGGATCTAATATAAAATATTTTCAAGCCCTCCAGAACTTGGCCAATTCCTCCCCTTCAACTTTCCTTACGCTTTGCCCCCTCCCAAGTACCTCATGATTTAGTGACCCTGGCCTTGTGGCTGTTTCTCTTAATGGCCCCTGTTCCTGACATTGCGCCCTGTCAGTGCTGTCCTGTGTGCCTGGAAGGCTCTTCTTCCTCACTGCCACTTCCTGGTTCCATATGCTACCTGTTTCCCCAGAAATGAGCATGTGGGGCGGCTTCCGGTTACAGTCTCTTGCTAGTAGGATATCTCTTTTGTAGCCTTTTAATTTGTACCCATATTTACGGCTGGACATAATATTTTCTTTGATTGGATGAGCTTTTCAATTTCAAATTTGTAATGTTGAGCTCAAAATATTAAATGAAGACCATTTCCATGCTTAGAGCAGACCACAATGAGAGGATCCTTGATGAAATTATGAACCTCCCTTTCACCCATCGTGTAAAAGACGCACATAAAACTAAGTCCATCCACGTGTTTCCAGACTCTCTTTTCATCTCTCCTTCCTTCTCTTCTTTTCTGTACAATGACAAAGAGGAGTCAGGGTTCTGCTGTGTTTTTCTCACCATGAGGGCTCTTGCCTCATTCCTGAATTTAAAATGGAGAAGAAATACAGGGATCAACCCCCCTGTAACATACGTCCAGAGTCAAGCAGAAGGAATCTGGACAGTGGCCACATCCTCCGCAATTCATTCACATCCAGACTTGGTGGAAAGTTTTCCCTGCTGCTTTGCTTAAACGGCAGGGTGAGAAGAAGGCAGAAGTTTCTCCCATCAAAGGTCCCAAAGCTGATTCAGCTTCAGCTTTCTTAGAATGAATTCAGTGGTGGCTGGCTGTTAAGGTGCCGTTTGCTTGGATAGGTTGTTGCTAGAGATTGGACCATTCCCCTAGGCCTAGACAGTGCTTGGATGTAGTGACTGCAGGACTTATTCACCCTGCATCTCTACAAGGGAAGAAAGAAGATAATTTCCTCTGCTTTACTCCAGGGGGAAGTTTTCCTATAATAGTTATACTGCATTCATTTTCAAAGATGTATTCTTAATATTTCCATTGTTAGTCATTGTGTGTATTGCTTTCTTATTTCTAGTTATTAACACTAATATTAGTTATACTTATTAACATGTATATATATTATTTATACAAGGTAAGATAAGTCTTCCTATATTTCCCTGATTTATTGTGATGCAATAATATTCCGTTCCATTCATCTGCCATATTAGTTTTGTGCTAATTAGGTAGGTTGCTGGTCCAGTTCATGGAGTGCAAGCTATGTGTCCCTGGACAAGTTGCTTGATTTTTCTGCACCTGAATTTTCTCATCTGTAATATGGGGATAGTAATAGCACCCATGTTGTTCTGAGGATTCAATAGGTCAATTTATGTAAAGTGTTCATTAAACCTGAAAGTACAATATAATCGTTTGCTGTTCAGTCTTTCACTTGTGTCTCACTCTTCATGACCACGTCTTGGGATTTTCCTGGCAAAGATGCTGGCCTCGTTTGCTATATTCTTCTCCAGCTCATTTTACAGAAGAGGAATCTGAGGCAAACAGGGTTCAGAGGATTTCCCAGGGTCACAGGTCATTAGCTGTCTGAGGCTGAACTCAGGTCGTCCTGATTCCTGGACCAGCGTTCTATCCACTGCACCTTCCAAGTGTCCTACATTTTTTTTGTGTGTGAAGCAAAACTACAATTGAATCTGGATTTGTGTTTAGTTGTTTCAGTCAAGTCTGACTCTTTGTGGACCCCTTTGGAGTTTTCTTGGCAAAGATCCGGGAATGGTTTGTCATTTCCTTCTCCAGATCATTTTTATTGATGAGGAAACTGAGGCAAAGTAGTTTGAGTGACTTGCCCAGGATCACACAGCTAGGAAGTCCCTGAGGCCAGATCTGAACTCATGGAGATGAGTCTTCCTGTCTTCATGCCCCACGTGCTCTCACATCTGCCTCCTGAATAAGCTTTAGAGCAGATATTTCAGGATACTGTCTCCCTGCCCCTCTACTAACCTTTTGTATAAATAGCCTTTTTTCTCTGGATTTTCTTAATCCCCTTTAAAATTACATTATTTCATAATTATGGAATAAAAGATGTATTTCCTTGACATAATACAATAAAGATGATGATTGTTCATGAAGCTGCTAATCTACTTTGTATTCCTTTCAAGTTATGAACAAAAGTGACATGTAAATTTCTTGTTTTGTTTTTCCACCTTTTTTTCTACTGTTAGAAATATACTCAGTCCATGAATATACAGTAATTGTTGGAGAACCAGGAGGGTTTTCATCATCTTTATTTTTACATTTTTCTTTCCTGAATAATTGTGTAGCCTCCCCAAAAGGCTACAGAGAATCAGACAAATGCAAGCCCCTTTATGAGGCTTCCATTTGAATTTCCTGCCTTGTTCTTCCCCTCGGAACTGAGATTGGTTCCAGCTCTTCTGGGTTACAATCTTTCTCACCTGTCCTTTACATAGATGTTCCCTCTGTCCACCAACGTGAGCTACATGCATACCATGATCAGATAGTGAGGCTCTAATTCTAGGGGGAATGTGTCAGTTACTGTGCATAAAGATAGTTAAACCTTCTTAGTGGAGCGTTGGTGACCTTCCCTGGACCCCAGCTGGTTTGAGTCAGCTCAGCCCAGGCCCCTTCCAAGGGTCAATGTTCAGATTTCTTCCAGCTCTATGGTTTGATAGCGTCGCTCTGCTCTTACTTGCTTATCCTGATTTATACTTTCCTGCACGTCCTGTGTAACATCTGTTTTTGGAACAAGCATTGCTCCTATAGAATCTGTGGAACCCAAACTACTAGCATTTCTCACACTACTTCCCATCCCTTATTCATTGTTCTTTTTACTCCCATTTTCTGTAGAAGCCTTTTGGAAGATAAGGATGGTAATCTCCCATGCTTATGGTCCAGTTCTCTGAGAAGGTTAACAAGTGACTCCTGTAGACCTCTCCCCAAACTGTTTTGAATCTCTGAGATTTTAGAAAGGCTCATAAGGTGTATTGATGTATTAGAAGAGACCTTGTGGCCCACTCTGAGCTTGATTTAAGATATGCAATGCTCTTGCATAATAGACATGTTTTGTTCTCTGAGTGAAATCAAAATACGTTTTTCTGTATCAACACCACAAGGCCAGATGGAGTTCTTCTGGCATTCTTCTCTTCATGAGTACCAAGATCAAGGCCCCTTGACCAGCCATGCCCTTGAAAAATGGGACTTTTCTTATATTAACCGTTTTTTGACATATACTGTTATATCATGTTAATGGTAAAGGAAACACAGATATCCTGGGATGGTAATGTCAATGGACACATTGTCAGTTGTCTTGTCTAATTTCATTTACACCTTATTCACTTAACAAAATTCCTTTCTCATATAGTGCTTAACCATATGGAAACCATCATTTTGGCTGATATAGGTATTCTGAGCCAGGAAGGGAGGGAGGAACAAGAGGGAGTTTTTCTGAAGGTATTAGGTTTGCTTTGTCTTCCTTTGAGTTAGTTGTCTCAAGATGAACTCCCATGCATATTTCTTTATGTATTTTTGCAGCCTTTGAGTGAAATAAGCACTCTTATTCAGCTTGATTTTGTCTTTCAACAAAGAACTTAATAATGGTTGACACTATCAAGAGGTGAAACAGAAAGGTGTTCTTGTCTTGTCTGACAGTTAAGTACTCAGGGTGAGGTGATTGTATCCATCCTCTAGAGTTGAGACTGAGTTGCTCCAAGAAATTCAGGGATTGTTCTATCCACCTTGTTTATCCTGGCTGTTTTTTTGGGGGGGAGGGGTTACTGAATACTTTTATTCTGCACATAGAAGCAACTAAGAATCTGGCCTGTGGGCACATTGGGCGCTGCATCACAAGTATATATCTTCACATATCACCAGTGTTGGGGGTGAGATGGGGGTGAGAACAGGTCTTTCTTTCCCAGTCAGGATGACAAGAGTGGACAGAGAGCCAGATGATTGGGAAGTCTCTGGTGTAAGACAGTTCTAATGAAGCAGTGAGAACATCACAGAAAGATGAGGGGAAAGAGAAGTTAAGCAGCAGAGGCCCCTGTCGCCCCCCCAAAAACTGATACTTGTTGCTGCCCATTCTTAGGACAGGAGCTGACTTCTACAGAGATGATTGGTGTGTGAGCTCTAAGGCCTCCTGGCCACACAGCTTGCTTGACCTGAGGGTTTCTGAAGTTCCTTCTAGCAAATTTAGCCTTGCTGCCCAGCTCTTCCTCAATTCTGAGAAGCTGTTTATACTTGGCCAGATGCTCAGATAGGCAGGGACACCAGTCTTGACCTGCCCAGTGCAGAGACACACCAACAAGTCTGCAATGAAGGTATCTTCAGTCTCCCCAGAATGATGGGAAACCATTACTCCCCACCCATTGGACTGGGCCAGCTTGCACGCCTGGAGAGATTCAGTCACAGAGCCAATCTGGTTCACTTTGAGTAGGAGTCAGTTGTAGGCTTTCTCATTTACAGCCTTTTCAACGTGCTTGGGATTGGTCACTGTGAGGTCATCCCCTATTACCTGGATGCCTGCAGTTGCAGTGAAATTCTTCCAAGCTTCCCAATCATCCTGGTCAAAAGGATCTTCAATAGACTCCACTGGATAGTTCTTGATGAAGCTCTTGTAGAGGTCCTCAAGCTCAGATGGGGAGATGTATCTGCTGGAATAATCAGGAGACTTGAAGTCCAAGTCATATTTCCCAGATTGGAAGAATTCTGAAGCAACAACATCCATGCCAATTACGACCTTATCAGTAAAGCCAGCCTTACTAATAGCATTCTTTAGAAGGCCCAGAGCTTCTTTATTCTCCAGGATGTTAGGAGCAAAGCCATCCTCATCCCCCACATTGGTGGTGTCCTGTCCATATTTCTGCTTAATCACACACTTCAGGTTGTGGTATACCTCAGCTCCAGTGCGCATGGCCTCTTTAAAGTTGGTTGCTCCAACAGGCAGGATCTTGAACTCCTGCATAGCCAGCTTGTTACCATCATAGGAACCACCATTGATCATGTTGAAGGCTAGAACTGGCAGGATGATTTCATCATTGCCTGAAAGATAAGCGATATGGCGGTATAGGGAGATACCTTTCTCAGCAGTTTCAGCCTTACAAACAGCCAGAGATACTCCCAATATGGCATTTGCACCAGTTTTGGATTTATTTGCAGTGCTGTCCATCTCTATCATTAATTCATCAATCTTCTCCTGCTCCACAACATTCAGTTTCTTGCTAATCAGGGTCAGGGCAATAGTTTTATTGATGTGCTCAAATGCTTTTGAGACACCTTTCTCTATTTGGTGGGTCTTATCATTGCCTTGGAGCTCCAATGCTTCATGAACACCAGTAGAAGCACTACTGAGCACAGGAGCTCGGAACTGACCTTTTTCAGTGTAGAGATCAACTTCAACAGTGGGGTTTCCATGAGAGTCGAAGATCTCTTCTTTCATGGATCTTGAGAGTGGACACGTTGAGTTTCTGGTTGGGTGTTCCTCCGCTGGGCCCAGAGAACAGAGGCTGAGGGCCCCAGCTGTGATTTTAGGGCTAGGCAAAAGCAGCCAGTTTTGAGAGTCCAGGTCCATTCCCCGAATTGTTTGTAGTTCTTCTTCAACAGTAGCTCAGGGTGAGGGAACTGAGGAAGGGAGCAGAGAACAGAGTAAGGAATGAGACCAGCTTCAGGAAGCAGCCCCATATAAAGGTTTGTGGTCCTTGGTTAAAGACCAGGCAGAAGATTCTTTCTCTTCTTCCTTTTTCTCTTTCTTCTTAATCTTTCTTTGTTGCCCAAAGTCCCTGGGAATAGTGGCTCCTTCAGCAAAGTTGAATTAGACCATGAGGGCTGTGGTTGCCCCAAAATGCCCCAAGCAGCAGCTGCTCCCCGCTGCTGAAGGGCTGAGCAATCTGGGGAGGTTTTTGTTCAGGGCTGAAACATCGTGGGAACGAACTGTAATATTTCAAACAGTAATAATCGGCTGCATCCTCAGCCTCCACAGCACTGATGGTGAAGGTGTAATCTGTCCCAGAGCCACTACCACTGAACCTGGCAACAACTCCAGACTGTAGGTTGGAAGCATAATAGATCAGGAGCTTGGGAGACTGTCCTGGTTTCTGCTGGTACCAGGACATATACTTGTAAATGCTGGAACTGACTGTGCAGCTGATGGTGACTGTGTCTCCTGGAGCCACAGATAGGGAGGCTGGTGTCTGGGTCACCACAATGGCTGCCTGGGCTTCTTAATGGAAAAAAAAGAGAAGAAAAAAGAGATTTCAGTAAGAAATCCATCTAGATGCAGTGAACACAGAAGAAGTTCCCTTACCCTCAGGCTTTGTCAGAGATGCCCAGTGGAACACTACTTCTGTCTCTCAAGTGGTGCCAAACTATGGCTCATTGGAAATCTTACCTTGAGGCCAGAGTAGTAGGAGCCAGAGGAGCAAAGAAGGGGAGAGCATTCTCATCCTTGCAGAGCTGGAGGCAGAGAACTCTGAGCTCTATGAGGGAGGTGGGAGATATTTTTATGTCAGGCTGTGTTTGTGAAAGACCCTTGACTCTCACCATGCAAAACAGTGCTGGTGAAACCTCCACTCAAGAACCCCATGAGTGGTTATATGCACATCAGGGAGTGGCCCAGTTGTGTTTCATTGAAGGTGTGAACTCATGTGGCCTCTATTTGTATTGCTATAATAAATCTGCCTGCTCCAGTCTGCACATGATGATGGCTGTGGCAGTTCGCCAATTGTGGTTATAAATGAGGGGAGGCCTTTCTACCTTCCCAGGAGAGATCAGAAAATTCTGGGTGTAGAGACCAGGAGTTGACAAGTGTCTATGCAAAGAATAGAAAGAAGAAAGAAAGAAAGGAGCTGAGTCAGAAAGGAAACTAAGACTGGGAATCCAACAGAATCTAAGGACAGCTAAGTGCTCAAGGTTAGATGAAATGGAGATGGAGGTGACTTGGAGATCCTTTGTTCTACCAGCTGTTGTGGGGAGAATGTTCCCCCTGAGTTCTTGGGGAGGTAAGAGATGTGTATTCTTCTCCTCTCTATTTCTGTACCATCTTTCTAAAAGGTGAAAAGAAGAAAGGATTGCTGGTCCCAACCTCTCATTTTGTTGTTCGTGAAACTGAGGCCAAAAGGAGCAAAATGTTTATTTAGAGACCTTTTTCCTTTTAAACTCCATCATCTGCTTTTTTCCTCTCAGAAAACTGTCACCTTTTATCAGGCCTTTTTTGTCTCATGGTTGGACTCTTGCCTTGGCCGTCTGGTTGGTGATTATCTCTCAACTCTCTCCCTATTCCAGCTAATGCTCGCACTCAGCTCCTAAATGGATCATCTGAGAGAGCAGGTCTGGCTATGTCTCTTCCCCTATTCCAGGAGCTCAAGTCCCTCTTTATTACCTCCAGGACCTTATATAACATCCTTTCAAGCCCTTCAGAACTTGGTCAATTCCTCCCTTTCCACTTTCCTTACACTTTGCCCCCTCCCAAGTACCCCAGGATCTAGTGACACTGGCCTTGTTGGTCTTCCTCTTAGTGACCCCAGGCCCTGACTCTGTGCCCTCTCACTTCTGTCCCATGTGCCTGGAAGGCTCTTCTTCCTCACTGCCACTTCCTGGTTCCATGTGCTTCCTGTTTCCCAAAAATGAAGATGTGGGGCAGCCTCCAGTTATATTCTCTTGCTAGTATGTTCTCTCTTTGCAGTCTTTTATTTTGTGCCCATATTTCCTGCTGGACATAGTCTTTTCTTTGATTGGATGAGCTTTTCAATTTGAACTCTGCAATGTTGAACTTAAACATTAAATGGAGAATATTTCCATACCCGCAGCAGAAGACAATGAGATGATTCTGTGTGAACCTCCCTTTCATCAGCTTGTGAGACAATCATCTCTCAAAGTCCATCCATGTCTTTGCAGACTCTCCTCTCATCTCTCCTCCCTTCTCTTCTTTTCTGTACATTGACAAAGGTGAGTCAGGGCTCTGCTGTGTTTTTCTCACCGTGATTGCTCTTGCCTCATTCCTGAATTAAAAATGGAGAAGAAATAAAGAAAACAAATCCACTGTAACATTCATACGGAGTCAAGCAGAATGAATCTAGACAGTGGCTGCATCCTCTGCAATTCATTCACATCCAGACTTGGTGGAAAGTTTTCCCTGCTGCTTTGCTTAAACGGCAGAGTGCGAAGAAGGCAGAAGTTTCTTCCATCAAAGCTCCCAAAGCTGATTTAGCTTCAGCCTTCTTAGAACGAATTCAGCGGTGGTTACCAGTTATGGTGCCATTTACGTGGATAGGATGATGCTAGAGACTGGACCTTTTCCCCTAGGCCTAGACAGGGCTGGGATGGGATGAATGTAGGACTTATTGACCTAGCACCTCTATAAGGGAGGAAAGGAAGAGAATTTCCTCTGCTTTACTCCAGGGGGAAGTCTGATCATAGTAATTATCCTGCATTCAGTTTCATTGATTTATTCTTAATATTGACATCATTAATCATTGTATATATTGCTTTCTTTTTTCTGGTTAACACTAATATTAGTTATACTCATTAATATGTATTTATATTACTGATATAAGGTTACATAAGTCTTTCCATATTTCCCTGAAATCTTCACATTTCCCATTTATTGTGATGCTATAATATTCCATTCCATTCATTTGCCATATTTGTTTAGCTCTAATTAGGCAGCTAACTGGTCCAAGGGATGGAGCACAAGGTGTGTGTGTCCCTCAACAAGTCGCTCGATTTTTCTGCACCTGTATTTTCTCATCTGTAATATGGGGATAGTAATAGCACCTATATTGTTCTGAGGATTTAATAGGTTAATTTATGTAAAGTGCTCATTAAACCTGAAAGTACAACATAATGGTTTGCTTTTCAATCTTTATCTTGTGTCTAACTCTTCATGACCGCATCTTGGGATTTTCTTGGCAAAGATGCTGGCCTGGTTTGCTATATTCTTCTCCAGCTCATTTTACAGAAGAGGAAACTGAGGCAAACAGGGTTCAGAGGATTTCCCAGGGTCACAGGTCATTAGCTGTCTGAGGCTGAACTCAGGTCCTCCTGACTCCTGGGACAGTGTTCTATCCATTGCGCCTTCTAAGTGTCCTACATTTTTTGTGTATATGAAGCCAAACTACAATTGAACATGGATTTGTGTTTAGTTGTTTCAGTCACATCTGACTCTTTGTGGACCCATTTGGAGTTTTCTTGTCAAAGATCCAGGAATGGTTTGCCATTTCCTTCTCTAGCTCATTTTTATTGATGAGGAAACTGAGGCAAAGAAGTTTGAGTGACTTGCCCAGGGTCACACAGCTAGGAAGTACCTGAGGCCAGATCTGAACTCAGGGAGATGAGTCTTCCTGACTTCATGCCCCACGTGCTCTCAAATCTGCCTCCTGAATAAGCTTTACAGCAGATATTTCAGGATACTGTCTCCCTGCCATGCCCCTAACCTTTTTTACAAATAGTCTTTATTCCCTGGATTTTCTTAATCCCCTTTAAAATTACATTATTACATAGTTATGGAATAAATGATGTATTTCCTTGACATAATACAATAAAAATGATGATTGTACATGAAGCTGCTGATCTAATATGTACAACCTGCTATTCCTTTCAAGTAATCAACAAAGGTCCCACGTAAATTTCTTGTTTGTTTTTCCATCTTTTTTTTGGTCTACTGTTAGAAATATACTCAGTCCAGGAATATACAGTAATTCTTAGAGAGCCAGGAGGGTTTTCATCATCTTTGTTTTACATTTATTCTCTCCTGAATAAATGTGTAGCCTCCTCAAAAGGCTACAGAGAATCAGACAAATGCAAGCCCCTTTATGCTGCTTCCATTTGAATTTCCTGCCTTTTTCCTCCCTTCAGAACTGGGATTGGTCCCAGCTCTTCTGTGTTACAATCTTTCTCACCTGCCCATTGCATAGATATTCCCTCTGCCCACCAACATGAGCTACATGCATCCCATGATCATATATTGAAACTCTAATTCTAGGGGGAATGTGTCAGTTACTGTGCATAAGGTTAGTTAAACATTCTCTTTAGTGGAGGGTTGGTGACCATCCCTGGACCCCAGCTGGTTTGAGTCAGCTCAGCCCAGGCCCCTTCCAGCTGTAAGATTGGATTGGGTTGCTCTGACCTTCTTCCCTTATCCTGATTCATACCTTCCTGCACGTCCTGTGCAACATCTGTGTTTAGAACATCCATTGTTCCTATAGAATCTGTGGAAGCCAAGCTACTAGCCTTTCTCAGACTATTTTCCACCTCTTCTTTATTGTTACTTTCACTCCCATTTTCTGTAGAAGCCTTTTGGAAGATAAGGATGGTAATCTCCCATGCTTATGGTCCAGTTCTCTGAGAAAATGAACCAGTGACTCCTGTAGACCACTCTCCAAACTATTTTGAATCTCGGAGATCTGAGAAAGGAGTAAAACTTGCATTGTTAATTCAGAGGAGACATTGTGACCCACTCTGAGCTTAATCTACCATAATGCTTTGAAATGCTCTGGCAAAATAGGCGTGCTTTGCTCTCTGAGTAAACTCAAAATACTGTTTTCTGTATCAACACTACAAGGCCAGATGAAGTTGACCAAGAGCATTTTTCTCTTTATGACTACCAAGGACAAGGCCCCTTGGCTGGACACTACTTTGAAAAATAGGAATTTTCTTATCTTAAGCCTTTTTTTGACATATACTGTTATGTCATGTTAATGGTAAAGGACACACAGATATCCTGGGATGGTAATGTTAATGGACACACTGTGAGGTGTCTTGTCTAATTTTACTTACATCTTATTCACTTAAAAAATTCCTTTCTCATATCATCGTTATCGATATGAAGACCCTCATTTTGTCTGATATAGGTTTTCGGAGTCAGGAAGGGAGGGATGGATGAGTTGGAATTTCTCTGAAGTATAAGGTCTGCTTTGTCTGTCCACCTTTGAGTTCCTCGTCTCAAGATGAGCTCCCATGTGTATTTCTATATGTATTTTCACAGCCTTTGAGGGAAATAAATGCTCATGTTCAGTTTAATTTTGTTTGTCTTTCTATAAAGAACTTAGTAGTGGCTGACACTCCCAAGGGGTGAGAAGGATACGTGATCTAGTCTTTTCTCACAGTTGAGTTCCCAGAAGGAGGAGATTGGATACAACCCCTAGACTGAGGTGCCCCATGAACTTCAGGGACTGTTTCATCCACCTTGTCTATGCTTGCTATCTTTTTAGGTCTCTGGAAAAGCAGCCAGATTTGAGAATTTAGGTCCATTCCCATGAATTGTTTGTTGTTCCTCTTCAACAGTAGCTGAGGGTGAGGGTACTGAGGGAGGCAGCAGAGGGCAGAGTAAAGAATGAGAGCAGCTTCAGGAGGCAGCCCCCAAACTGGCCCAAGCAGCAGCTGGTCTCCTCTGCTGAAAGGTTTGAGGAGACTGGGGACGTTTTTGCTCAGGGCTAAAACACTGTGGGAGTGGAGTATCGGTATGTTTAAAACAGTAATAATCTGCTGCATCCTCAGATTCCATAGCACTAACTGTGAAGGTGAAATCTGTCCCAGAGCCACTGCCACTGAACCTGGAAGGGACCCCAGAGTGTAAGGTGGAAGCATCATAAATCAGGAGCTTGGGAGACTGTCCTGTTTTCTGCTGGTACCAGGCCATATACTTGATAATGCTGGAACTGGTGGTGCAACTGATGGTGACTTGATCTCCTGGAGCCACAGACAGGGAGGCTGGAGTCTGGGTCACCACAGTGGTTGCCTGGGCTTCTTGGTGGGAAAAGGAGAAAAAGAAAGAGATTTCAGTAAGAATCAGGTCTAGATACATTAAATGCAGGAGTAGTTCCCTTTGCCTCAGGTTGTGTCAGACACACCCACTGGAAAACTCCTTGTGTCTCTGACATGGTGCCCACCTATGGTTCATTGGAAATCTTACCTTGAGGCCAGAGCACTAGGAGCCAGAGGAGAAAGGAAGGGGAGAGCATTCTGACCCTTGCAGAGCTGGAGAGAGAGAGCTCTGAGTTAAGTGAGGCAGGTGGGAGATATTTATATGTCAGGCTGGGTTTGTGAAAGGTCCCTTGGATATTGCCATGTGAAACAGTGCTGGTCCATCCTCTAGTCCAGAACCCCAGGAGTCGTTATATGCACATGGAGGGAGTGGCCTAATTGTATTTCCTTGAAGGTGTGACCTCATGTGGCCTCTTTTCCATTGCTATATTAGATTTACCTCTCTTAAGCTGCCCATGGTAGTAGTTGTGGCAGGTGGTCAACTGTGGTTATATATGAGGAAGTGCTCTGTATCGTCCCAGGAGAGATAAGATGGCTCTGGGTCTGGAGACCAGGAGTTTACAAGTGTCTATGCAAAGAACAGAATTAAGAAATAAAGAAAGAAGCAGAGTTAGAAAGAAAAATAAGACTGGGGAAACAAAAGAATTTATGGATAGCTAAGGGCACAGACTTAGATGAAAGGGAGACAGAGGGGACTTGGAAATTCTTTAGGGTGTTAAATGGTGTAGGGACAATGTGTCCATTGAGTTTTTGAAGAGAAATGTTTATTCGGTTTTTTTTTCTTTTAAATTTTTAAAAATTCAATTGAACTTTCTGCATGTTTTTATTTCAAGTTTGAGGAAATGACTTTTTTTTATTTTTACTTTTTATCTATTTTTATTTTTTGCTTTTAGGAGGGAGGAAGGCAGGGAAATTGTGGTTAAGTGACTTACCAAAGGTCACACAGCTGGCAAGTGTTAAGTGTCTGAGGCTGGATTTGAACTCTGGTTCTCCTGATTCCAGGGCCAGTGTTCCATTCACTGTGCCACTTAGCTGGCATATGGGAATGTTTATTCTTCTCTTCTGTATTACTGTTATCTCTTTCTAAAAGCTAAAAAGAAAAAAAGAAAGGATTGCTGGTCTTAACCTCTCATTTTGTAGATGGGAAAACACAGCCTAAAAGGAGCAAAACTGATATTCAGATGTCTTTTTCCTATCAAAGTCCATCATCTCCTTTCCTCCACTCAAAGTTTTTATTCCAGTCAACAGTGGCATCAGGACTATGGCACCTGTAGTATTTCTGCCCTGGTGAGAAAGGGAGATCTAGTCACAAAACAGGAAGGGGAGGACCCTCAGGGGTTCTGGCAGAACAGAAAGAATTGGTATGTGCCCTCACTGGGAGGGGTGAGAACCCAAAAAATGATCAAGAGATGCTTGGTCTGGGACTTATTATTGGCAAATCAGTGAGAGCCAGAGATTGGGATTTCAGGCATAGTGAAAAGCTTGGTTTCAGAGCACCCAGATGTAAGCCTATGATTCACCATGGGGATGAAGGGAAGAAGGGAGGGTGGAAGGGAGGCAGGAAAGAAAGAAGAAAGGAACATTACCCATTTGGGGAGAGGACAATTGGGTTCCCAGTGGGGCTACTCCGCCTCCTGAGGCAAGGTTGTATAAGTCACTCACTCTCCTCTCCAAAACCATGTGTGTCAAGGGTCAGGATATAGGTCAGGATGACTAGAGATGGGCCTTGAAACCTATGAAAGAGAAATGAAACCTGAAACCTGGGAAAGACCTCTCTCCCACATTATCCAGGGCTCTCACATCCATTGCACCCATTATTTTGACCTGGGTCTTACCACTGGACTCAGATGAATCTGGAGGAGAGAATGAGGCTGTGACTTTGCACAGCTCTGCCTTCACTTGCAAGTCTGGACCTCCCCATCCTCATCTCATTGGTCCTCTTCCAAAAAGAGGGATGAAAAATAAACAAAAACAACAACTAACCCCTACAAAGGAATCTTTAACTTTAAACAAAACTAGCTTCAGACAGATTCCCCCACTGATGGTCTTACCCCTTCTATTGGGATTCATGGGCTGAAGGACAAAACAGCCAGAATGAACTCTACAAAATATACCAAGAAAAGGGAATTAGTATTAGACTGAGCAGTGAAGTAAAGACTAACCCTACAGACCCTCCTGAAACATGACATTCAAGTTCATCACACCTGCAGGGAGAAAAGGAAATTGGCCATTCCTATTAAAAATACTAGAAAGGATAGGAATAAATGGAGTTTTCCTTAGAATAATAGGTAGCATCTACTTAAAGCCATCAGCAAGTATTATATGCAATGGGGATAAACTAGAAGCATTTCCAATAAGATCAGGGGTGAATCAAGGATGTCCACTATCATCCTCC
>JAQQSW010001329.1:0-19468 GCA_028646575.1 Pseudocheirus occidentalis
GCCAAAGTCTCGCCTTCCCCAGCCCCTCTTCATTTCAGGGTCTTCCCTCTCTTAGTTATTTCCTGTATCTCCTGTACAGAGCTTGCTGTCTATATATTTGTTTGCATGTCTCATCCCATTAGACTGTAAGCTCCCTGCAGGCAGGGACTGTCTTTTGCCTCTTTTTATAACCTCAGTGCTTAGCACAGTGCCTGGCACACAGATGCTTAATAAATGTTGACTGACTGATGCTCGCCAAGCCCTCTGAGCAGTAGGCCCAGAGGCCTTGGGAGCCACCCCATTCTGCTCACCAAAGCTCTGCTTCTTTGCCAGGGAGGTGGGAATGGCCTGACTACCTGCTCATTCATTTTGGACAAGGAGGGTAAAAACAGGGAGTGTTATTTTTGTATCCCCAGTACCTCTGTTCACCTCCCACTGTGTCTCATACGCAACAACAGCCGCCCTTTGTAACATTTATGGTTAGCAAAGTGCTTTCTACATAGCATCTCATCTGGTCCTTACACCAGTCCTGTGAGGTAGATGTTATTGTGCCCAGAACCATTTTCCAGGTCAGGAAGTTCAGGCTGACCAAGGCTGAGTAACTGGCTAGGGGCAGGCACCTAGTTAGAGTCTGAGTTAGTCTTTGGGACCCCAGGTCTTTCTAATTCCAGGTCAGCCCCTGGCTCTTATCTGCTACTCCCTGGGGTCTCTCTAGCAGCCCCAGACAGAATAAGAATATGCCTCTGGCTTAGGTCCCCAAAGTGAGGATCAGACCCCAGGAGAGTTTAAGGAACAGGAGGCAACTGACCAGTGAAATTGATGCGGCTAGTGTAGATGTGCCTACTCAGGGTAATTGATGGCAGGTGTAGCCAGGTGGCCTATCTTGGCCCAACCCTGCCTGTCTAATGGGCTGACTATGAAGCTCCCTGTAGGCACCCAAGGGCCAGACTGGTCACTGCAGGTGAGTGATGCTCACTGAATCACTCCAGTGGCTGCTGCCAGCTTGTCTGACTAAATGTGAAAGGTGCTGGGGGAAAGAGCTGCAAGAAGGTCCGCCTGTCCTCTGCCAAGGGGGGACTCTCAGCAAAGTTTTCTGCTGAAGCAGCAATTTCCAGGCTCCCTCCACCGCAATTCAAACTGCCTTTTGGCGTCCAAAGGTCCTTCTTTATCCCTTGCTTGGACAAGGCTCCCAGCTGCCATGTGGGAGAAGCAGGGCTTCTCATCTGACAGATGCTATCGATCGAGAAGCAGGCATTCACCTTTGCTTATTTGGCAAGTCAGACTTTACTTGCATTTGCACTAAAGGCTGAATTGTTGGCCTCAGCCCCGAGACTCCTGCCAGACACCAGGAGAGACAGGCAAAGGACAAGAAGGCCCAGAGAGGGACTAGACCACTGTAGTCCCACTGCTGGCTGGGCTCCTGGCCCCAGGGGCCCCACTGAGGCTGGGAAATGCCCCATGCTGGGGGTGCGGAGCTCACTGCCACCCAGTCCCAGCCCTAATGGAGGTCACAGCCTCCACAGGAAGAGCTACCATCTCTCCCGACCCTGTTCATCCAATAAACACCAGCAAACACCTGAGGTGGGGGAACACAAAGTTGATGAACATCAAATTCCGGCTGGAAAAGCCATCTCAGGTCACAGAGGAGAAAAGTGGGACGGAGGGACTTCTCCTATGCTACGGTCTCTCCTAGGCCCAGAAGAATTTTTCTCACACAGTTTATTACAGGAAGAAATCAGCATGGCTTTGCTTCAACTGAGCCAACATTCACCCTGTCCACAGGCATGTGGTGAGACAGGAGGTAAAACCTGAGACAATGTTATGCTGGAGCAAACAGACCACCTCAGTGTGGGGGTCAGGGGCTGGAGGGCTCAGACTGGACTTAACTGGAGGAAATGCTTTGATAGGCCAGGCAGGAATTCAAGAGGTGAACGATGTGTGCATGCGTGTCTGTCTGTGTGTATATCTGGGCATGGGCATGTGCCTGTGTGCATGCATGTGTGTGCGTGTGCATGTGATGTGCATGTGTGCGCATGCGTGTGGGGGGGAGCGTGAATTCCACATGTTGCTGCTCCCTCCAAACCTGGCACAGGGCTGTGAGCACAGTCATTTTGGTCCTACTGAATTGCCTTGTCTTCCTCTTCCCATCCTTCCTTTCCTGCCTTTCTTCAAATTACCAAGGGAATTCAAGGGTTGGGATTAGATGGCAAACTGGCAAGGACCACACGGCTCCTCACTTTACTGAGACACAGAAAGGGGATGCAACTTGCCCAAAGTCACGCAAACAGCAAGTAGCAAGCCCTGGATTTGAACCCAGGTCCTCTGACCCTGAATCCAGCACACTTCCCTCTGCCCCATGCTATTCTGTGTCTGTTCGGTCCAACATGCATTTATCCAGGTGCTTACTAGGCTAGGCTCTGGAACAAGTGTAGTCTTGTAAGAGCCTCCCTCCTGTTAAAGACCAGCCCCAGCCAGCCCCTCTTATCCAGCCTTTGCTGGAGGTGGAGATGGAGGAGAACTAGAGAGAAAGGGAATGGAGGCTGAACAAAATCCCTCTCCCAGCTCTAAAAGGCCAGTTGTCTGGGGCGGCTGGGGAAGGTAGAGCCCTCACAGGGAGATACTGAATCTGCCCCTCCAGCGCTGCTGATGGGCTTGAGAAACTGGGAACTGCCCTGGTCAGACTTCCACAGCAAGTAAACTGCTCAAGGGAGTGGCAAGGAGTCCAGGATTGTCATGCCAGCCTTGATTACAGCTCTGTAATCATCTCTCTCTTCATTCCTTCCTGAGCGAGAAAGGAGGGTGATAACCAAGATCCATGGAGACAAGGTCATCTTAACAAATCCCATGATAATATCTATCTAATGAGGCTACTTCAGCGTCCTCGGAGATGGGCAAAATCTCCAGGCCGACATCGTTTCCAAGCTCCAATTGTACGTTCCAAAGTGCCCACTTGAATAATTGGTCACTTTCTCTCAAACTCACCATATCTGAAAGCAGCCTTGTCATCTCCTCAATCCCCACTCCCACTCTCCAAGCTGGGCCTCTGGCTGTCTCGTTTATTTATGCTAAAGGCATTACCATCTCCCCAGGCTGGGCAAAACCCCAGACACCTCATTTGAAGGAGGATCTCACCCCTACTATCTAGAGTTCTTCTCTGTCTCTCTTTCTGTCTCTCTCCCTATGCCTCCCTCTCTGTCTGTCTATTTCTCTCTGTCTCTCTCCCTTTGCCTCCCTCTCTGTCTGTCTCTGTCTGTCTCTCTGTTTATGTCTCTCTTTCTCCCTCTCTCCCTCCCCACATCTAATCAGTCATCATGTCCCAGCTATTATAACTTTGTATTATCTGACTGTCTGTCCTAGAATAAAAATAAAATTACTCTACTCTTTTGTTGATTGCTATTGTCCATGGCAGTGGATAGAATTATGGGCTTGAGTCAGAAAGATTTGGCTTTAAATTCCACATCTGCCACTTAGGTGCTGAGAGCCACCCCGAGGCAACGCCCATGTGTCTCTGAGCCTCAGGAAATCCTCTATGCCTTCCCTACTCAGTCAAAGGCTTTATCTATGGACATGGTGGAAATAGTAGAGGCATATCAACTACTAGTTTGAAGATAAATTTGGGAATCATCAAATCCAGGTCAGATTTCAAATGAGGACCAGATAGACCCAGACACTTGACCAAGCTCACGCAGGGGCTAAGTGGCAGAGCCTAGGTTCTCTGACTCTGAATCTGGAACTATGCTTTAAGAATGCTTCCATGGGGGATGCAAGGGATACTGGTCATGCCTCACTGATAACTGGAACCTTGGGAAACAGGTGGGGTCAAGGGTATTGCACTGGGTCAGCTGGTGCTAGTTTCCCAGGCAGGACAGGGCAAGGGGGCACTCTGGGATTTTCAGGCCCAAAAGATCCAGTGATGGCAGCTAGTAAAGAAGGTGGACAGCTTTTTCTCTGGAGAAGCCAACTCTGAAATGTCAGGGATGAAGGGAAACAGAAGGGAGAAGAGCACCAGCATGATGATGGGGAAAAGACAAGACAGGTTGTAGTGTCCATATGGCTGGAACAGAGTTCTGTGAGAGATCAGGCT
This sequence comes from Pseudocheirus occidentalis, assembly GCA_028646575.1. Taxonomy (NCBI): domain Eukaryota; kingdom Metazoa; phylum Chordata; class Mammalia; order Diprotodontia; family Pseudocheiridae; genus Pseudocheirus; species Pseudocheirus occidentalis. The sequence goes on from JAQQSW010001329.1 coordinate 4,064, forward strand.
GGAAAGGTAGGTTGGAGCCAGCTCCGGGAAGACTTTGAGTGCCAAGGTAAGCTACTGTAACAGGAGTGGGGAACCTGTGGCCTCGAGGTGGCCCTCTAGGTCCTCAAGTATGGCCCTCTGACTGAATCCTAACTTCACTGAACATGTTTGGATTGAATCAAAGGGCTGTACTTGAGGACCTAGAGGCAATGAGCTAGAGATGGACAGGAAGAGCTGGATATAAGAGTCCTAGTTCCAGTGACTGGCTCTAGAGGCCAAAGGAGAGGGAGGGAATCCAAGTTAACACCAGAGTGTCAAAGCTGGGAATCTGGGAGAGGGAGGTGGGCTGGAGTCTGGGGTAATTCAGGAGGAGCTGTCCGGCAGACCATTGGAAACTAGGGGCAACATTAGAGTCAAAGTGGTGAGTCCTTTGGAAATGAGGCAGAGAGTTTATCAAGAGACCAGAAAGGAAAAGAGAGAGACTTAGGGAATGTTCATCTTCAGGGTCTGGAGGGAGGGAGGCATTTCCAAGAACAGAAAGAAGAAGCAGCTGGAGACCTCAGAGAACAAGAATGTGGTATCTCAGAAGCAAGATGGAGAGTTTTACAGAGGAAAAAGCAAGTGGGTCATGTTCGATGTAACAAAAAGATTGAGGAGGAGGGGACCACTGAGAGTGTCAGGGAGAGAAGCCAGACGGAGGGGGGAGAGGGTAAAGAAGGAGTGGGAGAAAGGGACTATCATCAGGGTCAGAGGCCACTTATTGGACAAGCTTGGAAGCAAAAAGGAAAAAGGAAATTGGATTAGAACTCAGGAGGGGGTGAGGAAATGGCTTGTTTGGTTGGGTTTGCTTTTGTTTTTCTTCCCAAGATAAGAGAGCAGAAGGCAGATTTGTGTACAGTGGGAAAGAGCCATGGACTCAGATCAGAGGGGGCCCAGCTCTGTCACTTAGTGCTCATGTGAGTCTAGGCCCATGTGGGTCTAGTACCCCCATGAGCCTCAGATTCCTTATCTAGAAAATAAGAGAATGCACCACCTTAAAGAGAATGTACCACCTTAAAGTTCCTGCCAAGCTCCAGGATCCCAAGTGCAACACAAAAGGAAATCCAGCCAGAAGCAAAGGAGACACTGAAGATGCTGCAGAGAGAAGGGCTAAGGGATGAAGCAAGGGCACAGAGAGGAAAGGTGGCCATGGGATCCAGGCTCAAGAACAAGACTAGAAGGAAACATGAGAGAGAAGTAGTTAAATAAGGTGGGGACAAGGCAAGAGGCAGAAGCTTGTGCAGAAAGCCTCATCCTTCTCAGTGAAAAAGGGGGCCAGTTGTGAGCAAAAGAGGCAAGGGGTGCTGGGTAGCACTGGGATTCCAAGAAGAATATGCCAAAGGCGTGGGCAGAGTTAGGGAGGTCAGGCAGCGCTGCTCTGATGGTAGTGGCAGAGGTAGCGACAAGGCTCCAACTTAACTTGGCTAACTTCATCTTTCAAAGAAAAGGAGTTCCTGGCTGGAACCAAGAACAGGGGGCAACTACTAGGACCTCCTAATGATGTTCTTATTTCTTTCCTTTGTGTCCAGTAGAAAATGCATGCCTGAGAGCCCCAAGCCTTGAGTTCAAGTGCCAGCTCTGACAGTAATTAAGTGCTAACTGGAGAGGGGAAATCTGAGTCTGTACCTGCTAAGCATGGAAGCTTAGGCAGAGGGTTCAGCTTCTTCATCAGTAAAGTACAGGGCTGCACCAAGCAGGCTCCAAGGTTTCTTCCAGCTCAATTCAAAACCTTATTGACTTGCTATCCACGGGCACCCCAGCCTCTTTGAGCCTCAGGTTCTATATCTCTACAATGGAATAATAATAATATCTCCATCACAGAGCTCATATGAGAAAAATGCTCTATAAACCTGAAAGGGCCAATAAGTGTCATGGGTTATTTTGACTTTGAAAGGAAGGCAAGCCTGGTAAATCATTCAATCCATCAATAAGCATTCATTAAGCACCTGTTACATGCCAGGCTCTGGGCTGAACTCTGGGGACACAAAAAGAGATACAAGACAGTCCCTGCCCTCAAGGAGCTTCAAAATGAAAGCAGGGGAATGCTGGAGGCCCAGTACTATGGGGGTTTAACTCCTGATATCCTTGTGGATGATGTGGACAGATGTGAGCTAGAGGATAGGATAGTGAGGTTAATGCATAAGTGGTTGAATAACCACATCTGGAAAAAATGTAGGTAATAGACTTTAACCAACATGGACAAATGTCTCTGGTGGAGTACTCTGTGACTCTGGCCCTGGCCTTTTCTGGTTTTTTTCTTTTTTGGTCGGAGGGAAGACAGGGCAGCTGGGGTTAAGTGACTTGCCCAAGGTCACAGAGCTAGTAAGTGCCAAGTGTCTGAAGCCAGATTTGAACTCAGGTCTTTCTGACTCCGGGGCTGGTGCTCTATTCTCACCCTTTTCTAAATGATCTGGATGAAGGCAAAAGATCATATAGACCTAGATGTGGAAGGGATTTCATAGACCACCTAATCCACCTACCCCCTAATTTTACACATAAGGAAACTGAGGCCCAGGGAGGTGACCAAAGTCATACAGCCTCTCATCCTCTCAGAGCTTACCCGCAGACACCTCCCAAAAGCATAGAGAGCCTGCAAAACTGGCTGGATTGGCAAGAGGGAAGCAAACAAAGCTGGGGATTGTTCAGTGTTCCATGAGGACCCTTAGAGGACAGCCTGCCCTACAAACTACCAGAGGACTTAAGCCACAGTAGTGTAACAGCAATCAGTTTAGCAGATACTTAGCACTTAGTAACTTAGGGCTAAGTATGGAAGGTATGAGCCCTGTCCACTGTTGAGAGGGTGTGAATTCCCCTGATGACATGGCAGGAGGGGATTGGCTGAGACAGGAGGCTAGTGTGTGTATATAAAGAAGAATTCTAGAGACAGAGAGACAGAATTGGAATTTTCCTATTGGAGGAAGCAGGATTGTCTCAGCATTTGGAAGCTGGGCTGCTGGACTGAAGAAATGAGTTGGAGTTTTCTTGAGAAAGAGAAGCATGACAAGGATAAGACTTTGCTTGTTCATGGCTTGGCTGATCCTTGAGTTCCAGGCAAGAGAAGTGGTGAAGGGTTTGAGATGTGCTGGACCCTGTGAACTTCATTGTGTGCCAGGGACTGCCCTGAGGACTGGACAAGGACCTGGGAGCTGTCTACCTCTGAGGACTGGATGAGAACCTGTCAGTTGTCTGCTTCTGAATCCAGGTGACTGTTTGGTGGATTCAGGAGGGAGCTGGGACCATGGAAGGGGATCCAGGGAATCAGAGAGACCTCCCAGAGTCAAGATGAAGAAAAGGCCTCCCCTTGGATGAAACAGGTTTGCTGGACACTGAGGGGTGGAGGGTTTGTGTGGTTTTCTAATGACTGTAGTAGTGATTGATGATATTTAGTAATTGTGGATCTAGATTAGTGACTGATTAAGTTAATGGTTGCCCCATGAGTGGAAGATTGATACATTGTGAATTGATTGAATGATTAAAGTGAGGAGGGTTTCCCCCTTAGGGAAACCACGTGACTATCCTTTTGTTTTTTGTTCTAAATGTTGTGGCCACTGTAGTGAAAACTGTGTGGCCATGCTAATGTTAAGCTGTTGTGAACACCATATTGTGATTTTCTGTGATAAGATGTAATTTTGTGAATATTATATTGTGAATGTTTGCCTTGATTTGTAATGGAATAAACAGAGTGTTCACTATACCGTGTAATCCGAACCTCAAAAGCTGTTCACAGTAGTGTTCTGCCGGGAATCTGCTGGTGCTTGGTGTTAGATATAGAGACAGAAAGAGTATGTCTGTCTGATAGAAAGTGTGGGTTACAAGGTGACACCAATTGGAGCAGAAAATGTTGATGATATTCTTTTGGCATTCAAAGCCCTCTTTCTAATCTTATACCTCACTGTACAATGCGTTCTCTTTGATCCAGGGTCCCCAGCCTCCTGGCTGTCCCTAGAACAAGCCCCTCCATCTCCTGGCTCTGGCTGTGCTCCAGGCCTGGAATGCTCTCCTTCCTCAACTCCAACTACTTTAAATTCCAACTCAAATCCACTCTTCTACAGGAATCCTTCCCCAACCACTCTTCATTCCACTGCCTTCCCTCTGGTCATTATTTCCTATTTATCACATATATAGCTTGTCTTGTATATATTTGTATGCTGTTTGTCACATTAGATTATAAGCTCCTTTATAAAACTGTGCATACGCTTTGATCCAGCACTATCACTGTAGGTCTGTATCCCAAAGAGATCATATAAAAGGGGAAAGGACCCACGTGTACAAAAATATTTATAGCAGCTCTTTTTGTGGTGGAAAAGAATTAGAAACCAAGGGGATGCCCATCAATTGGGGAGTGGCTGAACAAGTTGTGGTCTATGATTGTGATGGAAGACTATTGTTCCATAAGAAATGAGGAGCGGGCAGACTTCAGAAAAACCTGCAAAGATTGCGTGAACTGATGCTGAATGAGGGGAGCAGAACCAGGAGAAGATTGTACACAGTAACAACCACATTGTACAGTGACTAATGTGGAAATATGTTTAATATGATTGTACATGTATAGCCTATATCAGATTGCATGCCATCTTGGGGAAGGAACAGGGATGGGGAAGGAGGGAGAAAAAAACCTGGAACTCAAAATCCTATAAAAGTGAATGTTGAAAACTAAAAATAAATTATTTTTAAAAAGATTATAAGCTCCTTGAGGGCAGGAACTGCCTTTTGCCTCTTTTTGTATCCCTAGTGCTTAGCACAATGGCTGGCACATAGTAGGTGCCTAATAAATATTTACCAATATTGATTGATTGATGATTCTAAGGGCAGAGGTGGGAAGAGGCCAAATTGAAGAGGAGGGAAACCACAATCAACAATTCTCTAGAGCAGCGGTTCTCAACCTGTGGGTCACGACCCCTTTGGGGGTCGAACTACCCTTTCACAGGGGTCAGCTAAGACCATTGGAAAACACATATTTAGGAACTGAGACACCGCTCCTCTATCCATCTCCAGGTGGGTCTGCCTACATGCAGATATGCCCACATACGAATATTAAAGGGTCTCGGGGCATTAGGAAAGTTGATAATCACTGGCCCAGAGCTTTAAAGTCTGGAAAAGTCTTCCTAAAACACGCTCATTGGAGCCTCTCCAGAGCCCTTGGACTAGAATGATTATCCCTGTTTTATAGATGGGCTAACCAAGGCTTAGACTGCACAGCTTGCTTATGGCCAAAAAGGATCAGAGGCAGGATCAAACATATGGCCTGCAGACCTCTTAAGGCCAGAACATTCCAGAGGGGGCCAAAACCAGATGAAAATGTCATTGAGAAACACTTAGCAAAATAAATCAAATACAATAAAATATAGATAATATTAACATGTGTGTTTTAAGCTAATATGCAGCCTGCAGGGGTCCATGTGTATGGCTTAGTGGCTACTGTTTCTATTTGAGGTTGACACCGCTGTTCTAGAGAAGTGATTAGGCTTGGCCATGCAATGAGGTGACAGAGGAAGACGCCAAGTGACTGATTTGCAAGGCTCATTAGCTGGGAGAATCATGATGCCAACAACAGAAAGAGAAGTCAGGCAGGGACAGAATTTGGAGGTAAAATGCTGAGCCTGTGTGGAAGGTACCCACAACAGAGCCTGAGGAAGGTATATAGCAGGCACATGGAGATACAAGAATGAGTAACGGAGAGAAGACAGTACTGGAAATAGTCATTTGGGAATGATCGACGTGTTTGGTTGTTTCTTTCTCGTGGTTTTCCCTTTTGTTCTGATTCTTCTTTCACAACACGACTAATGTGGAAATACGTTTAACGTGATTGTAAATGTATGGCCCATATCAGACTGCTTGTCACCTTGGGGAGGGGAGGGCAGGTGGGACTATATAAGAAGACCAACAGATTGAGAGACTTAAGGGAAAGGAGAGAAGAGACCCAGGACAGAGCCTTGGGAGATGTCCATATTTAGGGAGTGACACAGCAGAGGAGACAGCGAGGGAGAGGAAAAGGATGGGGAGTGTCATGGTTGCCAAATGCTGCCAAGGACTTAAGGGGATCTGCAAAAAGGCCACTGGCCATGGTACTCAGGACCTTGGCCAGAGCAGCTCAAGAAATCAGCAGTTCTATTGAGCAAGGACCGTTGTGATGTTGTCCCAGTACCTCCAGAGCCTAGAAAAGTGCACAGTATGGAGAAGGTGCTTAGTGAGGGTTTGGCGGTTTATTGATTGTGTGGGGCCAAGAAGTAAACAGGAAGTGAGGGCATCTACAAGTCCAGCAGCAAGGAGGAGCAGAGAGGGGATGACAGCCTTAAAGGTCAGCTGGATCAAGGGCTAGCACCCTTGAGGTACATGTCAGTCTCCAATGAGCACATCCAAAGAGAAGGTTGGGCACTGTGAAGACTTGAGAATGTCTGTAGAAAAGGGGGAAGGAAGTCAAGAGAAGAGACTTGAGATGCATGAGACAGGAGGGGCTAACTGACTGAGGTCAATCCCAGAGGAGATGAGGGGACAGTTCCAAAACATAGGTGAAAGGCTCATCCTTGGAAAGCAGAAAGACCTCTGGGACTGGAAGGAACGAGGAAAAGATGGGTGTGGGCATGGAGAGGTTTCTAGGAATGGGATATGGGAGCTGGGTAGCTCAAGGTTTCCCTGCTGGGATACAAATACAGGGAAGTGGAATCCTATTTTATCACCTTCCTAGAAGTAGAAGCTCTCTGAGGACAAGAGATAGATCACTTTTCCTCTTTGGAGCCCCTGGACCAAGCAGCAGCCCATGAACAGAGACAGCTTTAGGATTTTGGGTGGGGAGGTACTCACTGGATCAATCAAAAGAGAAAACCAAAGACTCCTATCTAGGCCAAAGACAGCCAGCTCGTCTGTCCCACTCTTTAGCAGCAACCACCTGAAAAGACGGGAAAACATCCATTAGACCAAGCCACAACTAGGACATCACCATGTATGACAAGAAAGATGAATCAAGACTATTACACCTTCTCTCTGAGCCTCAGTTTATCCCCTCTGTAAAAGAAGGCTCTTACCCCAGCTTTGTAAAATGAGGGAGGTGGGCCCACAGTTTCCAAGGATGCTGATTCTACCTCTAATATTGTATATTCCATGGACTGAACCCACTACTGGCTGCCTCCATTCTGGGTCTGTCCCCAAGCTATTCAATAGAAAGGAGGGCAGTGGCACCTTCCCAGGAACAGCCTGGGCACAGAAAACAGCTGGTCCAAGGTTAGATGCAGATGAGGCTGTGTTAGGCAGCCTTTCCTCACTAGGTGGCAGGACTGCTGACTACTGAGGGATGCCAAAAGGCAGGTGTTGTGTTCCTGAAGGGTGGGGCGGGGCGGGGCGGGTGCTCAAAAGATGAGGTGGTCACGGCAGCGCCTGGCTGGTGTCCCTGGGGAGAGTAAGCACACAGCAGAAGGTGGAGGAAGGGGGGAACCAGGGTCACTATGCCAGCAAAAGTTTCACTTCATTCCAAGTCCTGTGGCAGTCTCCTCCATAAGACCCTTTCCTTCCCCCTTTCTGCTCCTTTTTTTCTGACATTATGAATCAAGATCACATACAGTCTGCCACTGTCCCTGGATGGGGTGTGTCAATTGCTCCCCTCTGCCCTATTCATCACCACTTCCCACTGTGTATTGGCTCCCCCCGTTAGGATGTAAGGTCCATAAGGGCAAGGACTGCCTTTGCTTTTTCTATTTATGTCCCTGGTGCTTGGTACATAATAAGTGTTTAAGAAATGCTTTTTTCATTCATGAATTCATTCATTCCAGGTGTTTTAAAAATACTTCTATTGATATCATCTGTTTTTACATCACCTGCATTTTCTCCTGTATTCTTCCCCCTCCCCCATCCCCCCCAGAGACCCAGCCCTTATAACCAAGATTTTCTAGACCTCCTTTTTAGTCATAGGTTGGAACAACTGGAAATCGTGAAAACCACCTGTGGCAGGAATACTCTTCCAATCATTTGACCCACTCATGAAAGCTCTTGCCTGCCACTGGGTGGGGATGAGGCTAGCCTGGTGGGAGAAGAGGCTGATGAGGCAGAGTGGGGCCAGATGTCAGGCAGCAGCCCCAGGAAATGGACATATTCACTGTGACTGGATAGTGACAAGTCCAGCCCTGTGGCCACAAGGAGGACTTGAGCCTTTGATCTGGGCTCTCCTATGTCCCAGCTAATGCAGAAGGGATGTAGGAACATTGCACATCGCTGTAACAGCAGTGTCAGGAATACTAAAGTTCAGAGAGGGGTTTAGGGGACAATAGTCCATTCATTCATTCATTCGTTCGTTCGTTCTTTCATTCGTTCATTGGTTCATTCATTTGTTCATTCATTCATTCATTCCACAAGGGTTTACTAGGTAGCTACTACTTCAAAAGAAGCAAGTTGCTTAACATCTTAGTTCCTGCAAACAAATGGCTACTCCTCTAACCAGTGGTTCTCAACCTTCCTAATGCCCTGACCCTTTAATACTCAATACTTGTATCTGGGCGTATCTGCATGTGGGCGGACCTGCCTGGAGACAGATAGAGGAGCGGTGTCTTGGTTCCCAAGACCATTGTAAATATGTGTTTTCCCATGGTCTTAGGTGACCCCTGTGAAAGGGTCGTTTGACCCCCAAAGGGGTCACGACCCACTGGTTGAGAACAGCTGCAAGCTATACTGCAAGTGCGAGCTATTCTGGAATGGAACAGAAGAAACACTTATTAAGCACTACCTATGCGCCCAGCATTGTGCTAAGTACCTTACAAATATTATCTCATTTGATCTCACTGAGTCAAGGGGATTTCCCCCAAAAGTAAAAAAGCACAGATCCTAATGTTCAGGTAGTAGGGACAGAGTCTCTGGCCTCAAGGAGCTTGCACTCTAGTTGAGAAAACAATGCTTAGACAGATGAGTCACATATACAAACGGACACAAAGGCATTTAGGGGAGAGCTCTAGGATTTTAGTGAAGGAAGGAGGTGGAAGATCAGGTGAGGCCTCCAGTGAATTGATTCCTGAAGGCAAGAAGGGAAGGAAGCAGCCTATATAAAGCCACCCAAGCAGAAGATGGAGCTAAGGACTAAAAAGAGGAAGATCGAAAAAGCAACAGGATGGTTAGCTCAGGGCTGATGAAATCACAAGAGAGAAGACAGATAATACAGAATTCACTGTTCTGCCGTGGCAAGAAGAATGATCTTTGGGCTGGAGAGGACAAAACACAAATAGTAACTCAAGAATTCAAAGTAAAAAAAAAGCAAATGGCCAGTAAAAGGCTGTCTAGCTGCAACTGAGCAGTTCACATTGCCAAGCCCAGACCAATTACATTCCACAATCTTGAAAAAACTGACAAAGGGGAGTGCTGAGCCACCATCAGCAGTCTTAGAAAAATTGGAGAATGAGGCGGCTGGGGGACGCAGTGAATAGAGTACCAGCTCTGGAGTCAGGAGGACCTGAGTTCAAATTTGGCCGCAGACACTTGGCACACTTACTAGCCGTGTGACTTTGGGCAAGTCACAACCCCAATTGCCCTCCAAAAAGCAGAAAAACTGGAGAACAAATGAGGGATGATTGGACTGAAGGACCAATGATCTGACTTTCTCAAAGGAAAGAGAATGCAATGTGTAGACCGGGGATCATGACTAAAATTATCAGCAAAATTCTAGAACTTATTCAAGAGGTGATCATCTAGAGTGCACATCTAGAAAAAGAAGCAGTGCAAGCAACAAGATAGAGGACTAGACATTTTCTCCAATTCCCACAACCTCCCAAATCTCTCTAAAACATAAATGATGCATCAAATATAAAGCAATTTCACCTATTTCCATGGTCTAGCAATACAGTGGTGAACATGCAGGGTCTGGAGTCAGGAAGACTCATCTTTCTGAGTTCAAATCTGGCCTCAGACACTTCCCAGCTGTGTGACCCTGGGCAAGTCACATTACCCTGTTTGCTTCAGTTCCTCCTCTGTAAAATGAGTTGGAGAAGGAAATGGCAAAGCGCTCTAGTATCTTTGCCAAGAAAACCCCAAATGGATCATGAAGAGTTGAACATGACTGAAAAAAAGACCTAACCAACAACACCACCCAGAATCTAAAAGAAGATAATTTTTTTTTACCAAACTCAGGATCTGACCCTGAGCTCACTCAGTACTCCTCTCCCACCTCTCAGGTTATAAACAGGGAGCAGACTCAAGGACATGACAAGACTGACATCAAAACCCACCCCTGCATCCCATTTCCCCCTCCCTCTTTCCATAGAGACCTTGGCTCCAGGATGGGGATATTTGCTTGGACTTTGACAGCCAGTCTAGCCACATCCCTTCAGGAGCAAAACTCTACTGGGGGCTACAAAGTTCTGAATCGTCAATGCTGGGAAAAGCAGTCTCTGAACTGCTTGTGTTGAGCCAGACAACTGAGCAACAGAAAGGGAGTAGGCCAAATCACCAGAACAGGACACTCTGGGTGTGAGAATTGGGGGAGGTAGAACTGTGTAGTATACCACCAAACCTGAGGGAAAGACCACAGCATCCAGCTGGGGCCAGTTCTGACCACCCAAAAGTCAGCTGGGGCAGATGCCTACATTATTGAACCATGAAATGGCCAGAGTAGGAGAAGGCTGAGACACTTTGAGATCTGGCCCCCAAAGAAACCACCATTAGAGAGGAGGGAGTCAAGGAGTGATAGGGAAAGTAAGGGGGGAGGGGATTCTGAGAGTATCAAATCTTTCAAGAAGAAGAGAATTCAAAGGCCCTGAACATAAACAGATCAATCAACTGGGAAAACATTAAGAACAAAATGACATCAACGAGGAAAAATTATCCAGTACTTGATGAGACAGAGAATTCTGTGGAATTTGAAGAGAATGTGAAACCACAATACACTGTTCCTGAGTGGCTTAAAGGAGAAATGAGAATTATGAGAGTCAAATTTATGTTTTTTCACACAGCAAAATTAGAATAGAAAAGTTTGTATCTACAATGGCAAGCCTCATCAAAAAACAAAAGAGAGAATAGACTGAATATGTAAATACACAGAAGTGAAAGAAAACCTAGAAGAAGAGAATCAAAAACCAAGAACATTTTAAAAATATGCTCACTATGCATGCAATACATACTGATGTATTGCTGAAGGATGCAGAAACAACCTTAAGACCACAGATCTCACAAAAGAACATGAAAAGCATAAAAACCCTTAATACCAAAATGAAGGAAATAATAGAAGAGAATTGCCCAGAGCTTTTAAACACAGAAAATGAAAGTGTGATTGAAAGAATTCACAGATTGCCTCCAGAAAAACAAAACCCAAGGCTACAAACTCCAAGATACATAGTGGTTACATTTCCCAATTCAATTCTGAAACAACAAACTCTGCAAGCCAGCAGAAGAAAGACCTTCAAATACAAAGGAAAGGACATTCAAACAACACAAGACTATTCCACACCCTCTAGAAAGAAAACTACAGAATGGAAGAATACGTTCAGAAAAGCACTAGAGTTCAGGATGCACCCCTGGGTGACCTATCCTGCAAGTCTGAGCTTAACCACACAAGACAAGAAGAAAGAAGACTTTAAAACATTTTTAAAAAGAAAACCAAAGCAGGCAAAGCACTACTTAGGGGAAAATTTATATCTTTAAATGCATATATCAATAAAAGAGAGAAAGAGCAGATCAATGAATTGGGCATGCAACCAAAACAACTAGTCCAGTGGTTCTCAACCTTCCTAATGCCTCGACCCTTTAATACTCCTAGGTGGGTGTGTCTGCATGTGGGTAAACCTGCCTGGAGATGATAGAGGAGCGGTGTCTCATTTCCTAAGACCATCAGAAATATGTGTTTTCTGATGGTCTTAGGCGACCCCTGTGAAAGGGTCGTTCGATCCCCAAAGGGGTCACGACCCCACAGGTTGAGAATCGCTGAACTAGAAAAAGAACACATTTTAAATGCCCAATTAAATATCAAAATGGAAATCCTGAAAATCAAAAGAGATTCAAAAAATTGAAAGTAAAAAAAATCATTGAACTAATAAATAAAAATAGGAGCTGGTTCTATTAAAAAAACAATAAAATAGATAAACTATTGCTTAATTGGATTTTTTAAAAAAGAAGAAAACCAAATTACTAGTATCCAAAATGAAAAGGGTGAATGCACTACCAATGAAGGTGAAATGAAAGCAATTACTAGGAGTTATTTTGCCCAATTCTATGCCAGTAAAACTGACAATCTAAGTGAAATGGATGAATATTTACAAAAAAGGAAACCACAAACAATAAGAGAAAAGAAATTAGAGATAGAGCACTTAAATAACCACATCTTAGAAAAAGAAATTGAGCTCCCTAAGAAAAACACCAAGACCAGATGGATGAACAAGTGAATTCTAGCAAACATTTAAGGAACAATTAATCCCAATACTAGATAAATGAGTTTGTTTTTTTTTTTAATGGGTAAAGAAGGAGTCCTATAAAATTCCTTTTCTGACACAAATATGGTTTTGATACCTACACCAGGGAGAGCAAAAAGAGAGAAAGAAAACTATCCAAGCCTAAGGAACCTGCAGCCAGAGGCCACACATGGCCCTCCAGGTCTACAGGTGTGGCCTTTTGACTGACTCCAATCCTGTTATTAAGGACTTTGTCCTGGGAAGTTTGGGTTCAGTCAGATGGTGGCACCTGAGGACCTAGAAGGACACATGCACCCTCGAGGCTGTGGGTTCCCCAGGCCTGCTCAAGGCCAATTTCCTCAATGAATATCCATGCAAAAATGTTAAATTAAATACTAGTAAGGAGGGGAACTGGGGGGAGGTGATGGAATAAGGCTGGAAATGTGACTTAAAGGCCATTTTCAGGTGGCTGAAATAACAGTCCTCCAGCCTGACATACCTGGGGACAAGGCCAGAGAAACGCTACCCTGCGGACCCTCTACTAGCCCTAACGACAAGCGGCCTAAGCCCACACAGCTGCCATAGTGCAGGCCATGGCAGCAAGTAGGAGAAGCACACATGTGCTGGTGAGTGTGAGGCAAAGGGGTGGGGCCTGCAGGTCGAGGGGCAGGGCCGTGCAAGCTGTGGTTGCTCCCTGACTGCCAGTTCCCTTTTGCTTTTGTTTTCTGCTTTCAGTTTCAGTTCCAGGCCAGAGGAGAGAGCTGATGTTTTGCAGCCACCTGAGGGGAGGGAGGGAGAAATAGTCTTTGAGGAACCAGGCTGGGGACCCTGCTTGTGGCTCTGGGGTGAAGAGGAGTCCCCTGGGGCAGAGCACTCAGAAGACACATGAAACTTGAGGATACCTTATCCCTTGTTACTCCTTGTAACCATGGCCCAACTCTGTAACACAGAGTTAAGAACCAAGAAATCAGCAGCTGCAAAAAAGTAAACAAAAGAAAAAAAGAACAGCTACTTCACCTTTAAAAAAAAACAAAATGCTCACAAGCCCCAAAAAAGTTCTTAGAAGAACTTAAACAGGATTTTAAAAGTCAAATAAGAGAGGTTGAGGAAAATTGGGAAAAGAAATGAGCAATGCAAGAAAATCAATAAATTAAGAAAAAGTCAACCAATTGAAAAAGAGATGCAAAAACTTATAGAAAAAAATAACACCTTAAAAATGAGAATTGGGCAAGAGGAAGCTAATGACTTCATAAGACATTACAAAATAAAACAAAATCAAAAGAATGAAAAAAAAGACAATGTGAAACATCTCAACAGAAAAACAACTGACCTGGGAAACAGATCAAGGAAAGATAATATAAGAATTGTCACGGACTACCTGAAAGTTATGATAAAAAAAAGAGGCAAGACACTACACTGCAAGAAATTATTAAGGAAAATGCCCTAGAATGAGAGGGTGAAATAGAAATTGAAAAAACCTCCTACGCACCACCTGAAAGAGATCCAAAACAAAAACTCACAAGAACATTATAGCTAAGTTTCAAAGCTCCTAGGACAAGAAAAATACTACAAGCAACTAGAAAGAAACAATTTAAATATTGTGGAGCTACAGTCAGGGTAACACAACATTTAGCAGCTTCTACATAACTAAGAAAGAGCAGATCAAGGAATTGGATATGCAATTTAAAAAAACTAGAAAAAGAACAAATTAAAAATCCCCAATTAAACACCAAATTGGAAATCCTGAAAATTAAAAATGAGATTAATAAAATTGTTTGTGAGAAAACCATTGAGTTAATGAATAAAACTACGAGTTGGTTTTATGGGGAAAAACCAAAAATAGATAAACCATTGGTTAATATGATTTTATAAGAGAGAGAAGAAAGCCAAATCACTAGCATTAAAAATGAAAAGGGCAACTACGCCACTAATAAGGATAAAATTAAAACAGTGTAAGAAGTCATTTTGCCCAATTTTATGCCAATAAATTTAACAATTTAAGGAAAATGGAAGAATACTTACAAAAATATAAGCTGCACAGATTAAAAGAAAAAGAAATAGAATAAATAAGTAAACCTATTTTTGAAAAAGAAATTGAACAAACCTTAAATGAGCTTCCTAAGAAAAAAAGCAGAAGGACCAGACGGATTTATAAGTGAATTGTACCAAATACTTAATGATTAGCTGATTCTAATATTAAACAGATTATTTGGAGTAATAGGCAAATGGGCTGGGTTTGCAACTAAGAATAACCTTCCCAGCAAAGCTAAATGTAGTCCTGCAAGGAAAAACATATAGTTAGTGAATTAAAGGACTTTCAGGTATTATTGAGGAAAAGGCCAGAACTGAACAGAAAGTTTGATGGAGAAGAAGCAGGAGAATCATAAGACAAACATGAAAGACTAATCATAAGGGATTTATTAAGGTTAAACTGTTTACTTCTTATATGGGGAAATAGTATATTTGTAACTGTTAAGAATGTTATCATTACTAGAGTAGTTTAAAAGAATATACATAGAGAGAAGACTTGGGTTGAGTTGATTATGATAGGATGATCCTAAAAAATAAAATTGGATAGGGAGAAATAAAATAGACCAAATTATCTCATACAAAAGAAGGGTGAATGGAAGAACTGTCATGGTGGAGGGGAGGATGAGGTGGAGGATGGATTGTGCAGGAAAACCTTACACTAATCTCAACTTGGTTAAACAGGGAATAACATATACTTTTAGTAGGGTATAAAAATATTCTTAACTTGCACAAAAATAGGAGAGCAAATGGATAGGATAAGGGAGAAACTTTTAAAAGGATTAGTAGATTAGGGAGGCAGTGATCAGAAGTAAATTAGATTCCCAAGAAGGGATGGGGGAGAGAGAGAGACAGAGAGACACAGAGAGAGAGACAGAAAAAGAGAGACAGAGAGACAGAGAGACAGAGAGAGAGAGACAGAGAGAGAGAGAGAGAGAGAGAGAGAAAATGAGGGAAAATGGGATGAATAATTTTATATATATATATATATATATATATATATATA
>JAQQSW010001330.1:8939-19417 GCA_028646575.1 Pseudocheirus occidentalis
GATAATAGTAACTTATGAAACTTTTCTTAGTATGAGGATAGGTGAAGGGAATACAAGTGGATATATATGTATACTCACACATATGTCTATATAGGAGGCTATATATGCATATGAATACATATCTGAGCATGTGTATATATGGGTTTATAGAGGGCATAGGATGAATTTAATATGAAGGGATGATACTTTAAAAGGCAAATTCTGAGGTGGGAGAGGACTAGAATGAGAGAATTCAGTGAGAGACAAAATGGGGCTAATCATCCCTTGTGGAAGAGGCAAAGGATAACTGTTACAACTTTACTTTCATTTACTCTCATCAAATCTGGCTTAGGAAAGAAATTACATAAACTCTAAAATGGGCATAATGCCACACAAGAGAGTAGGGGGACGTGGGGACAAAAGGGGGGATGACGGAGGTGAGGGCAGGGTCTGGGGGAGGGATGCTGGATGCTCACACTTCAATAAAGGGACAGGGACAGGATAGAGAACAGAAAAAGGGGGAAAGGGTAGGAAGGAGGGACATATGATCACTGTCACAATATGTCCACTATGAACATGTCCTGTATAATCACACCTACACAGCCTGTATAGAATCGGTTGTCCTTCCAGTGGGGGTTGGTGACAAGGGAGGAACCGAAAGAATGTAGAATTTAAAGCTCTGCAATACCTGCAACTAGGAATCAAGATATACAGGGGCTGGGATAGGGAGACCCTCCCTGCTCTACCAGAAAGTTAGAGAGCAGACAAGGGGAGGGGCTCCACAGTGGGACTGCTGTTTTGGGGGTGGGGTAGGGGAAAGACAGGGAGGAAATTTGTAACTCAAAAATCTCATGAAAATGAATGATGTAAAGAAGAATACAAATAAAATTTATTACATTAAAAAAGATTAACTAGATTAAGATTAACTAGATTAAGACTGAGACATGAAACAGATGGACAGACAAAACAGACTTAACACTTAACCAGACGTCTCAAGGGATTCCCAAGACAAAGGTCTTGAGGGAGAGACTTGAACAGAGACCTCCCCCAAAGGGTTCTGAACAGGGGTTACACTCAGTGTCACAAGTGATTGACACAGTAGAGTCAGTCAGCTGAGTCCAGCCTGCCACCTACCCTATTATCAGAAAAGAGTACTCATCAGAGATCTCAAGACCTGAGATCTGAACAGAGATATTGAGGGATCCAAACAGGGGTTGTAAATGGCATCCCAAATGACTGACCCAGTAGAGGCAGTCTTCTACTGTGTCCAGCCTGCCACCTACCTTATTATCAGTAGATTACTCACTGAAACAGAGGCCTGAAGAGAAAAGAGAGAGTGAGAGAGTTGAACAGAAACTGGAGCTCCTTGCCTGCCAGTTGTTAATGTGTAATCTGGGAATCTTTCCAGTCTGAAGCCCGACTTGGGACAAGGAAGTGGATCCGGGGCTGAAGAACGTCTCTCAGTGGCTGACCCCTGGATCAACTTTCTAGTCCAGTCCCTCTCAAAGATGGAAAGGTGGTCAATGGAGATGGCCAAAGGCTATCTCACTGGGGCCTCCAAATGAAATGGCAAGTTTTAACAAATTGACCAGAGTCCGAATGAAAAGTTTTAAGGTGCTTTTAATTAGCCAGCTGGCGACTGTCCTTCTTGTGCCAATATGAAGGAATCAGCAAATATCACAGAAATGCAGGATCTTATATACAGTATAGTTTTATTGTTTGGAGGTGCAAGTAAGTTGCTGAGGCAAGGGGTGCTGTGATTACAGGGAATAATGGCAGAACATGAAGAAGAATGAAGAACAGGCAAGGCGGGAGTTTGTGGTAACATCTGTAGGTAGGGGGTTGTAGGGTAAGCAGGGAGGGGCATAGGGAATGATGACCAAGAAGTAAAACAATTACTCTAGGCCAGTTTCTTGACTCCTATCTTAAGTTCATGAAGTTTTTCACTTAACTAGTTCCTGGCCACTTCATTCTTAAGTCCATAAAGTTTCTATTTAACTAGTTACTGGCCACTTCAGTTATAAATTGTATATTTTAGGCCCCCGAACTGTGAGATATACATTGTATAGCTTAATCATAGGAAGCTAACCTCCACTATTGTTTTTCCTTGCTACAGTTAGTTAGTTATCATGCTACCAAGCCTAGCATGATAGAGGTGATTAAGTTACATAGAAAATACAAAAACTTATTTTTGTACCTCCAGACCACTCTCACCTGTCCAATATGAACAGGTAACCATCTTATGCCATTTAGTCAGTGGAGATGCCCCATGCATTACCTAAACAAGAATCTGATCTGCCCTGCCCCAATCCTGCTGATATATGATTTCTAGTTGATGCATCATTTTGTTTTACCTTTGAAGCAAGATCTATCACCAATGGATTCTGTACTGTCTATAGGATCATTAGAACATTCAGGTATCAAATCTGTTAAGTCTTATGCAAATAAAGCCCTGGAAGAAGGGGACATCTCAGATCATGAGGAAGATCTGAGGTTCACTTGGTCAGAGGGGACCATGAGCCTTTAATATAGTGTCTTTGACTCAGAACTCTTTCTCAGTCTCTTTTATTGTCCATTGGATAATTTTGATCTCCATACCATGATTATAAATGCAGAACAAAAAAGTTTCAATGTACATTGTTAGGAGTGCTCCCTGTGCCAATGAAATCGTGGTTTTGGTTCTTATCCCTCTCATTTTTTTTCAGTTTAAAGTCTTTATTATATTTAAAAGAAACCAGACAAATGTATTCTCATGATCCCTTGCAAGGCACAATGTATCCCTGGCTATGAGCTTGCTGTTCCTTTATCTTACATCATGATCCAGATATTCAAATACCATTCTCAAACACCATCTTACACCTTCCTTACCATCTGTTCCCTCTTTAATACCCAACAGTGGGTGAAAAATAACTGATATTGTAATAACAATAAATAAAGGTTCACCTAGACAAAATGAAGAGTTACATTAGAAATGTAGGGATGCATTATATCATAATGATAGAATCTTATTTTGGTCAATAAGAAGGAAATCATTTCTGGAATAGGAACACTAGGGAAATTGACCACAGTACTATAAAGTTCATATTAGAAAAAGAAAGGAAAAATGAGATTAATCTGACATTCATCATTAATCTGGGGAGTAAAACATTTCAAAAGACTCAAAATATAAGATTATCCAGTGTCCTAACCATCTTCAAAGAAAAAAAAGCCTAGGAGGAACAAGAACATGTCAAGAATGAAATTGTAAAGAAAGAGAGGAAACATAGTCTAATGAAAAGGAAAGGTAATAAATAGGAAGTAATTTTTAAAATTATATCACTAAAAACCAAGTAGCTCAGTTTTTTAATGTATAGAATAAGGAAGTAAGGACAAGTGTACAAGAGTGAATAGAAAAGAATGATGAAAACTTGTAAGACATGTCAGGAATGGCAGAGCATAGAATGAAGTATAAATGATAATAAATGCTAATAACAACAAAAAAGATTCTTATTTTAATTTTTTTCAAAGATTTGTTCATGACAAGAAAGCTCAAAGAAAAGACAAAATCACTCCTGCAGTGATGTAATTGTAATGAAATTTAAAGATGCTTTCATATTGGTAAACTGAGAGGTCCTTAGAACCTAGTTTCAAATTAATCCTCTGTTAAAGGTGTGAACCCCTGTTGCTGACAGAAAGGAGCCAAACAGGGAACTCCTGTTGCTGATGTGACAGGAATGGGTTGAATAGGGAGGAACAATACTGTTTGTAAGGAAAATCTCGGGCTGGCAAAGTCAGAACTTCTTGGGATAAGCTTCATGGAGGCAGAAACAGCTGCTGCTTGGGAGGCTGAAGAGGAAAAGACGAGGCTGGAGAGAATTATTTTGATTTTGGGAACTAGGTGGGAGTGATTTTGATTCTGGAAACTATCTGGAGCTTCTGCTGGGGAGCCACCAACTTCTTCTGGGAGCTTCCAAAGACTTCCAAGGGCCAGCTGGAGCTGCCAAGACTAAGGAAGCATGACTGTGATGCAGGTACAATGTATTGACCTGTTTGTGGCTTTGTAAAGCCTTAACTTCCCAAGAACAGATACTTTGAAGGATTGGTGGACTAGACCCTGTGAGCTTCAGCATAGTACAGGAACTGCACAGAGAGATGGAAAAGGAACTGGGAGCTGTCTGCCACTGAACCCAGGTGACAATTTGGTGAATCCAGGTAGGAACTGGGACCATGGAAAGGGATCCAGGGAATCTGAGAGCCTACCTTGGGTCAAGATGAAAAGACTTCCCTGTGAATACTGAGTAGTGACTGACCCTGATGTGAGGTTTTTCTTTGGGACTCATTTTGGGAAGAGTTCTGTGATTTGGCCAGATGAGACTCTGGGTAGCTGTTGACCCCCTGTCTTTGAAAATACAGATGTTGGTACTTCCCTCTCTGGTAACTAACTAGGTATGGATGTAATGGTCAGACAGCTGGAAGTCCTGTCTGCTGAACTGTGTTATTTTCTGTTGAGTATTGACTGATGGAATTATAATTCATCTGTGATTGTACTTTGTGATTGAATTAAGGACTCCATGGTTGAATAAATGAATGTACTACTCAGGGGTGGAGTACTTTGATTTCTGTATTTTGTGACCCTTAAGGAGGCAACCTCCTGTATCAGCAAGCACCCTAACATACCAAGGATAGCTTCTAACACAGGTTCTTAGATCTGCTTTTCTAAAGGAAAGCAACTCAAAATGGGTTAACAATCTTACTTTAATCAATCAAACATACATTGTTTATCTAGTTCAGGGGGAAAAAAGTCGGCACCCTGAACTTCAGAGAATACAAACAAGTTACAAGCAGAAGTTACAAGCAAACAGAGAAACAGATCATCAGACAGGCTTCCAACCATGTGACCATTACATCCATACCTATTCATTTACCAGAGAGGGAAGAACCAATATCTGGGTTTTTCAAAGCCAGGCGGGGCTCAATGGCTTCCCAGAGTCTCATCTGACCAAATCACACAACTCTTCTCAAAGTGAGCTCCAAAGAAAAACCTCACATGATGGCATATATATAGCCTTCTCCTGGATAGGAGAATGTCACAGTCCTCTTGACCCACTGCCCAATCACAAATCAACAAGGAGCTGGCATTCCCAAAAAGCAAGCCTCCTACCACAGGCTCCACATGACCACATTCAGTCTATTAGTGGGACAGAGTATACTTTCAAATCAGGAAAGGTTCTCAGAGCCACTTAAGCCTATCAAAGGGTTTAGGGGAAGGAAAGATCTTCAGATTCCCATAATACATCCGTAAGGACGATTGAATGATTGAGTTAATTGAATTATTGAGTTATTAAATGATTGATTGACTAAATGATTGTACTTTGTTTAAAACGATGTGACCACTGTGGTGAAAACTATGTGGCCATTTTCTGTGATAAGTTGTTGTGAATGCTGTTTTTTTTAATTTTCTGTGATAAGTTGTAATGTTGTGAATGGTATATTTTGTTTTGCTCTGATTTGTTATCGAATAAATAGAGTGTTCACTATACTATGTAATCAGAACCTTGAAAGCTGTTCACAGCAGCATTTTCCTGGAAAGCTGCTCATACTTGGTTTCACAAGTGAATGGAATGATGCTGCTGGGACCACTACACTATTTAACTTTTGTTTCTGTTTTCTTCAAGGACAATGATCTTGAGACTGGGAAGAACAGAATATAATATAAATTGTAAGGAGATGAAATCAAAGATAAATGAGCATATGATAAGAAAATATCTAGTTGCCCTCATTGAGTGGCAGTCACTAGTTCTGGATAAACCTAATTTTAGAGAAATGAAATAGTAAATATGAATTCTAAAACAGGTCAGTGGTTCTTAAAGTGTCATGCATTATTCATAAATTTGAATGACAGAGTCAATATTCAAAAAACCTAAAAAGTCTTTGGGTTATGTGAGAGAGAGACAGACAGACAGATAGAGACAGAGAGAGACAGAGACAGAGAAAGAAAAAGAGACAGAAAGACTGTGTGAGTGTGTGCATGTGTGTGTGTGTGTATTGTGTGTATACTGCTTATATAGTTTAGGTACTAGACCCCTATCAGAGGTATTTTATTTACTTTTTTCCTCTTGACTGTTTCCTTTATCTTAATTGCATTAATTTTTTCTTCAAAATCTTTCTGTTTCATGTAATCCAATTTATCTCTTTTATCTTTTGTGATCACTACTGTCCCTTGTTTGGTTAAGAATTTAGATACAGTAGGGGGAGATTTCTTAATTAGATGGGGAGAGAAGAGATCATAGAAGGGAAAATAGATTATTTTGATTACATTAAATTGGAAAGCTTTTATACAATCAATGCAGTTGAATAAGGAGAGATTTGAATTGGAAAAAAAAACTATGAACTATTTCTGTTAAGGTTCTACTATCTAAAGTATGTAGAGAATTTCATAAATATTTAAGACCAAAGACATTCACCAATAGATAAATGTTTAACAGTTGAGAAAAAAGAATTCTCAAGAAAAGAGAATTGCAAACAATTAATACAAATCACAAAAGAATGGAATGCACATAAATCAAAACAAGTCATACCCAGCAGATTGATGAAGTGACAAAAGAAACACATAGTCAGCAATCCACCACAAAGCATTCTTTTTCAATCCTTTTTTAATACCCAAGAGAGAGAAACAAAGTTGGTACCCATTGATAGAGGTCAAGCTAAACAAAATTTGGCATGGAATGGAATGCCATTGTCTTTTTTAAAATTAAATTTTCACATTTTTTCTTTTTTACTATTATTTATTTAAAATTATGTTTTATTATATTATATAAATTATATGATATATGAATTACATAAAAATATATGATATATAAATATATATAAATTATATAAAATTATATTATACAAAAATATTTTTCCAATTATGTGCTAAAGCAATTTGTAAACATTTTTCTTAAAGTTTTGAGTTCTAAATTCTATCCATCCCTTCCTCCCTCCTTCCTCCCTGAGATGGTACAATCTGATATAGTTTATATGTGCGCAATTATTTTTCACATATTTTACTCTTTTTTGGTGGGGTAGGGACAGCTGGGGTTAAGTGACTTGCCCAAGGTCACATAGTAAGGGTATCAAGTATGTGAGGCCCAATTTGAACTCAGGTCCTTCTGACTCCAGGGCTGGTGCTCTGTTCACTGCACCATCTACCCACCCCCATTTTCACATATTTAAAAAAAATACTTTATTATCATCTATTGTCTTTACCATTCTTAATTTCCCCCTTTCATATCTTTTTTTCATTGACTTGTTTATTTACTTTTAGTTTACAAGATTCAGTTCCACAATCTGTTGAGTTTCAAATTTTCTCTCTTTCCTTCACCCCAACCCCCACCATGGTGGCAGGCAATCATGTACAGGATCTGCAAATACGTTCACATTGTACAATAGTCTGGTTGTATAGAAGGGTTGTAACCAATGGAGTGAACAATGGAAAAAAAGAAACAAAATCAAACATGAAAAAGAACAATAGCATGTATTGCTTCAGTCTCCATTTAAACTCATCTTTCGGGCTCTTTCTCTGAATGTAGATATCTCCTTCCATACTGAGATTTGTAGTCTTTTAACAGTGCTTTGCTGAGAAGACTCCAGTTTATCAAGATAGGCCATCACACATATGACGTGTCTGCGATTGTGTACAAAATTTTCCTGGTTCTGCTCTTCTCACTTAGCGTCAATTTCTATAAGCCTCTTCAGGTAATTATAAAGTCCATCTCCTTCCCATACAATAGTATTCCATTACATTCATATACCACAACTTGTTCAGTAATTCCCAAATTAATGGGAATCCCCAAAATTTCCAAATTTTTGCCACCAGAAGGAGAGCTGCAATTAATGTTTTTGTACATATGGGTCCTTTTCCCACTTCTATGATAGCTTTGAGATACAACCCAAATTAGGTATTACTGGGTCAAAGGTATGCAATTATTTATAGCCTTTTGGGCACAGTTCCAGATTTCTCTCCAGAATAGTTGTATCAGTTCACAGCTCCACCAACAATGCTTTAGTGTTCCAGTTTTTCCAGGTCCTCTCCAGCACTTCTCATTTTCCTGTTTTGGCATCTTAACCAATATGACTGGTGAGATGTGGTACCTCAAAATTGTTTTGATTTGCATTTCTCAAATCAATAGTGATTTAGACCAAGTCTCCATATGCTTAAAAATATCTTTAATTTCTACCTTTGAAAATTGCCTGTTCATATCCTTTGCCAATTTATCATTTGGGGAATGACTTGTATTCTTATAAATTTTACTTAATTCTCTGTATATTTTAGAAATGACTCCTTTATCAGAGACACTGGTTGTACATATTCTTTCCCAATTTCCCACTTCACTCTTAATCTTGGTGACATTGGCTTTGTTTGTACAAAAACTTTGCAATTTAATGTAATCAAGATTATCCATTTTGTATTTTATAATGCTCTCCAAAACTTCTTGGTAATAAAGTCTTCCCTACTCCATAAATCTGACAGGTAAACTATTCCTTGTTTCACCAGATTATTTACAGTATCAGCCTTTATACCTAGATTGTGTACCCATTTTGACTTGGCTTTGGTGTACAGCGTTAGATGATGGTCTATGCCCAGTTTCTGCCATACCGTATTCTGATTTTCCCAGCCATTTTTGTCAAATAGTGAATTCTTAACCCATAAACTGGGATCTTTGGGCTTATCAAACAGTATGTTACTATAGTCATTGACTGCCAAGTCTTTTGTACCCAGTCTCTTCCATTGATCCGCTAATCTATTCCTTAGCCAATACCAGGCAGTTTTGATGACTACTGCTTTATAACAGAGATTAAAATCTGGTATGGCTACATCACCTTCCCTAGCATTTCTTTTCCTTAATCACCTTGATATTCTGGACTTTTGTCTTCCAAATGAATTTTGTCACTACTTTTTTAGGTTCTATAAAGTAATTATTTGGTAGATTGATTTTTATGGCACTGAATATGTAATTTAATTTAGGGAGAATTGTCATTTTTATTATATTAACTCAATCCAGCCACGAGCAATTAATGTTTTTCCAATTGTTCCAATTAGATCTGATTTTGCGTGAAAAATGTTTTGTAGTTGTGTTCAGAAAGGTACTGGATTTTTTTTGGCAGGTAGATTCCCAAGCATTTTGTAATGTCTACAGTAACTTTATTTTTTTACGTGTTTTCTTGTTTACATCATTCATTTTCATAACATTTTTGAATTGCAAATTTTCTCCCCTTCCTTCTCCTGCCCCAACCCCAAAACAGCATTCCCACTGTGAAGCCCCTCCCCTGCTCTGCTCTCTTACTTTCTGATAGGGCAGGGAGGGTCTCTCTATCCCAGACCCTGTATATCTTAATTCCTAGTTGCAGGTGTTGTAGAACTTTAAATTCTAGATTCTTTCGATTCCTCCCTTGTCCTCCACCCCCACTGGAAGGACAATTAATTCAATACAGGCTGTGGATGTGTGATTATAGAGGACATCTTCATAGTGGACATATTGTGACAGTGATCATCTGTCTCTCCTGCCTATCCCTCCCCCCCACTTGTTCTGTTCTCTACCCTGTCCCTGTCCCTTTACTGAAGTGTGTGCTTCCAGCATCTCTCCCCCAGACCCTGCCCTTCTCTCTGTCATCCCTCCTCTCATCCCCATACCGTCTACTCTCCTGTGTGGCATGATGCCCAGTTTAGAGTTTATGACATTTCTTCCCTAAGCCAAATTCAATGAGAGTAATTGAAAGTAAAGTTGTAACAGTTATCCCTTGCCTCTTCTATTTGGGATGATTAACCCCATTGTGTCTCTCCCTGTCTCCTCTTATTCTAGTCCTCTCTCACCTCAGAATTTCACTTTTTAAAGTGTCATCACTTCATATTCAATTCATCCTATACCCTCTATATACACATACATACACATGCTCAGATATGTATTCATACACATATATAGCCCCCTATATGAACATATGTGTAAGTATATATATACATACATATATATATATACGTACATTTTTATTCCCTTCACCTATCCTCATGCTAAGAAAAGTATCATGTTACTATTATCATTTTTCCATATTGCCATGTTAATAATTGAAATTTGACAAGTTCCTTATGGTTTCTTTCCCATGTTTACCGTCTCATGCTTCTTGTGTTTGATTGTCAAATTTTCTGTTCAGTTCTGGTTTTTTCAGCAAGAATGCTTGAAAGTCCTCCACCTCATTGAATGACCGTAATTTCCCCTGGAATAATATGCTCAATTTTGCTGGGTAGTTGATTCTTGGTTTTAATCCTAGCTCCCTTATTCTTCGAAATATCATATTCCAGGCCCTTTGATCCCTCAGTGTAGAAGCTGCCAGATCCTGGGTTAGCCTGATAATGCTTCCATAGTATTCAAATGGTTTTCTCTCGGCAGCCTGTAATATTTTCTCCTTTAGCTGGGTATTCTGGAACCTGGTAATAACATTTCTAGGAGTTTTCATTTGGGGATCTTTTTGAAGAGGTTATTGGT
>JAQQSW010001331.1:0-19415 GCA_028646575.1 Pseudocheirus occidentalis
CCAGGCTCTCGTTCAGTCCTCAGAGATGAACAGCTCCCAGGTCCTTGTCCAGTCCTCAGAGCAATCCCCAGCATACACTGAAGTTCACAGGGTTCAGCACACCTCAAATCCTTCAGGACTTCCCTTGCCTGGAACTCAAGGATCAGCCAGGCCACCAGCAAACAAAGTCCCATCCTGTTCATGTCTTCAGTTAGCTTCACTTAGGAGCCAAATCCAAAATCTGTCTTGTCTCTCTAAAATTCTTTCTTATAAGCACTGGCCTTCTCCCAAGAAACAGAGGAGTGTCTAAGCCAATTCTCCCAAGTCAACAGAGGAGTGTCTAAGCCAATAGCCTTCTCACAAGTCAACAGGGGAATTCACACCTTTTCACCAATGGAGGAGTTCTATACTTAGCCCTAAGTTACTAGGTCCTACTTAGCCCTAAGTATCTGATCTACTTAGCCCTAAGTATCTGATCTACTTAGCCCTAAGTATCCTATCCACTTAGCCCTAAATATCCAACAAATTGATTACCATTACAGTATGTATGTATACACACATTTATATTGCCTTCAACTATTCTCATACTGAGAAAACTTTCATAAGTTACAATTATTGTTTTTCCGTGTAGGTATGTAAATAGTTCAACTTTGATAAGTTCCTTATGATTTCTTTTTCCTGTTTACCTTCTCATGCTTCTCTTGCTTCTTTTATTTGAATGTCAAATTTTCTATCCAACTCTGGTTTTTTCATCAAGAATACTTGAAATCCTCTGTTTCATTGAATGACCATATTTTCCCCTGAAACATTGTATTCAGTTTTTCTGGGTAGGCAATTATTGGTTTTAATCCTATCTCCTTTGACCTCCAGAATATCATATTCCAGGCCCTTTGATCCCTTAATGTAGAAGCTGCTAGATCCTGTATTATTCTGATTGTATTTCCGTAATATTCAAATAGTTTCTTCTTGGCAGTTTGAAATATTTTCTCCTTGATCTGGGAACTCCAGAACTTGGCTATACTATTCCTAGGAGTTTTCTTTTGGGGATCTTTTTCAAGAGGTGATCAGTTAATTCTTTTGATTTGTATTTTGCCCTCTGGTTCTAAAATATCAGGGCAATTTTCCTTGAGAGATTCTTGAAGGATGATTTCTAGGCTCTTTTTATGACCACGACTTTCAGGTAGTCCAACAATTCTTAAATTGTCTCTCCTGGATTTATTTTCAAGGTCATTGGTTTTTCCAATGAGATATTTCACATTGCCTTCTCTATTTTCATTTGTTTGAATCTGTTTAATAGTATCCTGATTTCTTATGAAGTCATTAGCTTCCATTTGCTCAAATTTCATTCTGAAAGGAATTATTCTCTTTAGTGAACCTCTGAAATTCTTTTTCCATCTGGCAAATTCAGCTTTTTAAGGCATTCTTCTCTTCATTGGCTTTTTGGGCCTCTTTTGCCATTTGAGTTAGTTTATTTTTAAGGTGTTATTTTCTTCAGTGAGATTGTTGACTCTCTTTTCATGATTTTCTTGCATCATTCTCATTTCTCTTCCCAATTTTCCCTCCACTTCTCTTACTTGATTTTCAAAATCCTTCTTGAGCTCCTCCAACCAGTTCATAATTTTTTTGGAAGCTTTTGGTGCAGGAGTTCTGACTTCATTGTCTTCCTCCTGTTCCCATGCTTTAATCCATTTTGTTCCCAAAAATGAATCTAAAGCTGGATTGCTGTGTTTGCTTTGTTTCCTTTGCTTGGTCATGTTCCCACTCAATTACTTAATTTTTGAGCTCTTTACCACAGTAGAACTCTGCTTCCAGAAGGGAGAGCTCTGTCCCAAATTGCTAGGGTTTTTGCAGCTGCTAGAGCTAATAGGAGGGTGCTGTCTCAACAGCCCTCACCAGCTTTGGCTCACTGGTCACATACCTCAGGACCACCACCCAAGACCACGATCCAGATCCAGGCAGGTTAAAGCAAGAGTGATTACCCTCTGAATGGTTGGTTGGCTCCCCTACAATCTGCAGAGGCTGGACCACAGTCCATTCCCTCCAGTTCCAACAGAGTTCATGTATGCATGTGTGCATATGTGTATATATGCATGTACACATGCATGTATGCGTATGTATGTATATGAGCTTATATGTATATGTGTGTATGTGTGCACGTTTATATGTACATGTGTGTATGAGTATATATGTTTATGTGTGTATACACATATATGTATATACACATACACATGTGTGTATGTGTACATATGTTTGTGTGTATATGTATGTGTGTGTATGTGTATGTGTAAGTGTACATGTATTATCGTTTCTTTCTGGTTGTTGTTATTTCTGGAAACCACCACAGCTACTGGTGATCTACTCTCCCAAGGTCCGTTCCAGCCACTGATGGTGAGGTCTGCCCTGGGGCTAAAACCACGGGTTCACACAGGGCTGGGCTCCCAGCATGCTGCAATATAGCCTTCCTCTCTGCCTTCCAGGCTGCCTTCAGCAGGAGATTTGTTTCTCTCTGTCACTCTGTGGGTTCTATAGCTCTAAAATTCATTTAGAGTAATTTTATAGGTATCTGAGGTGGTTATGGGGGAGGTCATGGAATTTCCCTGCTTCTATGCTGCCATCTTGGCTCTGCCCCTTCCAAAGTGATATTCCTAAACAAGTTTATCATATTGCAACCTACCCTAAACCTGAGCTTAATAAATGATGATTCCCTGTTATCTCCAAGATGAAATATAAACTCCCCAGTTTAACATATAAAGATTCTCACATCCTGGCCCCCTCCTAAATTTTTAGTCTTCTTATATAGTCTACTCTGTATTTTAAGTTCCAGAATTACTTGCCACTCACAGAAGATACTCCATCTCCCAACTTTTTGTCTTTTTAATAGTTGTCCCCAATGTCTTAAACATTCTACCTCTTCACCTCTGACCCCAGGCTTCCTTCAAGACTCAGATCAAACCTCTCCTGTTTGTCCCACTCCCATCCTGACTGTTAGTGTCATCTCTCAAAGATATCTTCTACTATTCTTTCTATATTTCTTCTGTACATGTGTAGTTATTGATGTATTGTCTCCCCCAATAAAATACAAAGTCTTTGGAAGCAGGGATTGTGTTTTTTTTCCTTTATATCTTCATTACTTAGTATAGTGTGTTGCCCTTAGTAAACTCTTAATATGTCC
The DNA here is from genome assembly GCA_028646575.1 of Pseudocheirus occidentalis. Lineage (NCBI taxonomy): Eukaryota > Metazoa > Chordata > Mammalia > Diprotodontia > Pseudocheiridae > Pseudocheirus > Pseudocheirus occidentalis. The sequence goes on from JAQQSW010001331.1 coordinate 3,152, forward strand.
ATTCTGACTGACTGACATCCTGCTGGACAAGTTGGAAAGAGAGATCTGGATCAGCTTATAGGGAAATTAAGTGTATTCAGAACTGCTCCAATGACTGGAACCAAGTAGTAATGATTAATAGCAAGATGTGAATTTTGGAAAACAACAAAACAAAACATGTCCAGTGGTGTGCCTTAGGAATCTATCCTTGGACTCCTTCTGTTCAACATTTTTTAAAACAATAATTTGTGAAAACATAGTTGATAGCACACTAGAAAAAAAAGGGTTGTTAACACACCAAATGAGAGTCAGAATTCAAAACAATCTCCCTAGTCTAGACTGATGAAACAAATAAGATAAAATTTAATAGAGTTGAATGAAATATCCCACATTTTGAATAAAAAGAAAATTCTAGCATTGAAGAACAGTCTGGGGAAGGTCTGATTATTAAATTTGACAAGAATTTGAGTATCTCAGTGAATTAGGAATTCAAAGTGAATCAGCAGTTAGGGACAGAAATAAAAAGCAAACTGTAAAATATAAATTTGATGGCATTAATAGAGGAAGTGTTTTAATCATCAAAATGATAGTCCCTCTGGGCTCTTAACTTCAGTAAAGCCCATCTTAGGTCTTGTTATGGGCACAAAATTTTTAGAGAAGAAATTGACAAGTGAGTGTGTTGTAAGAAGATGACAAGTACAATAAGGTTATATCTCACTGTATCATTTGAGAAATAAATGAAAGAAACTGGAGCTGTTTGGTCTACAGAAGAAAAAACATGGAGTGCACTATAAAATTATTCTTAATAATTGAAAAAGAAAGCACTCTACCAATCTGCTGTTATAAAACAAATGTTCTAATATCATGGAAGAGAGAACAATAATTATACATCTATTTCACTGAATATTGAAGTAAAATAAAGTCCATGTAAAATGGCTATAGCAATAGATCCCAAAATGTCATTCAGTGTGAATAAGTTGTATTTATGCCATGGATGCAAACATGATTCAAAATGAGTGAATTAACATAACAGTATTAAAAAGAAGTTGACAAAATACCACATATATTTCTATATGTATACATACATATAAATGTGTGTATGAGTCTATGTATGTATATATATGCATTCATGTTTATATGCATATATGATGCAGAAAAAGCTTTGACAAAACATGACACTCTTGCTAACCACCTAAAGTATTATTATAAAAAGTCCATTTTTAATATCTTAAAAAATGTATGTTTAAAATAAGAAAAAAAGAAACCCAAGAACTGTGTAAGCATTGTCTTCAATGGAGAGATAATAAGAACTTTCCCAGAAAATTTAGAGGTGAAGCAAGAATATTCTATTTCCCTGCTGCTATTTGATGTAATTCTATATGCATTACCATTAGTAATAAAGAGGGAAAAAAGAAATCATAATATCAACAAAGAGGAAAGAGAAGTATCCTTATTTTCAGGTGATATAATACTTTGCGATTATCATAGCACCTCTCCCTGAGAATCTACAAAGAAAATAAATGAGAAAATTATCAATTAAAAAAAACACTTGAAAACTTTGTTTGCACCAAATACTCTGGGGATGTGAAGAAAAAGTGAATGTAGCCCCTCCCATCCAAGAGTTTACATTGTAATAGGAGAGAAAACATGGAGATACACAAGCATGTATGTATCTATCAATATACACATATATGTATGTATTGTGTAGATATACATATATATGTATAGTGTTTATTGTGCATATATACATGCATATATGTATAGACAAAATACATACAAAAAAAGAATAAAAGAAATGCTCCCGTTGCTGGGGGAACTGGGAAAAGCTACCTGCAGGAGGTGGTACTTGAGATGAATCTTTTTTCTCCTATAGGAACTTTTATTCTAAAAAATAATAACAAAAAATGCCCAAGACAAACCAAAGAGATGGTCACTCCTTCAGCTGTATTCCCATAGGTGTTACTTCTTTGAAAGTCTTAAACTTTAGTGAAAACACAGATTCTTAACAAATAAGCAAGTTCATCATGTGCTCCTTATAGCCAACCAAAGAGTCAACATGGAAGGTTCTCTCTTAGTATCAGGTTCTCTATTCCTGCCTCTGTTCATCATTACAGGGAAAAAGATTCCAGGAGGAATTTCCTGATGAAACCTACTATACTTGCCTTGAGATGAATATTGAAGGAAGCCAGTGCTTGTAAGAGATGGAGCTGACCAGGGAATGCATGCCAGCCATGGGAGGTACATACAGTATAAAGTAACATAGAGTGGAAGTGGAGCATCATGTGTGAGACACAGGAAGTAGGTTAGGGTGCAGGGAGGGCAGTAATGGGTAAGAAACCTAGAAAGATAGAAAAAGAGCCAAGTTGTGAGGAGATTTAAATGTCAAAGAGAAGAGTTTATATGTGAGTCTGGAAGTAAGAGCGGGTCTGTGGAGTTTATTTAGCAGGATGGGGTTGAGGAAAGTGGACTTTAGGAAAATCACTCTGGGAGTCACGTGGAGGATGGACTGGAGTGGAAAGAAAGGCAGGGAGATAAGGGCCTGAACTAAAGTGCTGCTGTGAGAGTGGGGACAGGGGAAGAAGTGTATGAGTTATTGTGGAGACTGGGGTGACAAGGTTTGGCAACTGATTTAATAAATAGGGTGATTGAAAGTGATGATTTGAGGCTGCAAGTGAGGTTGGAAACCTGTGCTACTTGAAGAGTAGTCGTGCCCTTGACAATAATTAAGAAGTTCAGAAGAGAAATAGATTTCGGTGAAAAGATAATGGTTTATGTTTTGAACATGTTGAGTTTGAGATGCCTGTAGGAACCCATCTGAAATGTTTGATAGGTAGTTTGTGATGCACAGTTGGAAGGCAGGAAAGATACTGGGTCTGGAAAAGCAGATATCCGTTTCCTCTGCACAGATATGATAATCGAGACCATTAGGAGATGGTGAGATCACTAAAAGAGAGAATAAAGAGAGAAAAGGAAGAAGAGCTAGGGCAGAGCTGCAGAGTACACACACATACACACTCACACACACACACTCACATACACTCACACACACAGTCTCTCTCTCTCTCTCTCTCTCTCTCTCTCTCTCACACACACACACACACACACACACACACACACACACATGATTCTTGACATGGATGAATGCCCAGCAAAGGATAGGGAAAAGGAGTTAGAGAAGTAGGGGAATTGAGAGAGGAAAATATCATTGAAACATACAGAGGAGAGAGTAAACAGGAGGAATGGTCAGATTCTGGAGAGAAGTAAAGAAGTAGGAGGATAAAGATGATTAGATTTGGCAGTTAGCTGGTAATTACACTGGTAACTTTGGGGAGAGAACTTTCACTGAATGATGAGGTCACAAACTATACTGCAAAAGTTTAAAAGAGAATGGGAGAAGTAAAGGCACAGTGTGTAAGATGACATTTTTAATTTTAGGTCAGAAAGAAAGGTAGAACAACAGCTAGGGAAGGCAGTAGGATCTATAAGGAAAGAGTAGACTTGGACTTTTGTAGAGTTGAGAAGGAGCAACTCTTCTGACAAGGATCATACCACTTAAGTCCCAGCCAGTCAATCATTTTAGAGGTAGCCCTAGTCCTAAGGAATCCCTGATAGGTTCTGTCATGTCAGGAAGGTGCCATTGTACATGCTTTCCTTCTCTATGGGCATTGCCCCTCACATGTCTCTAAATAAAGACATGTCATTCCATCCAATTGATTTGGGACTCATCAAATTGATCAAGGAGTCTCATGATCAACCTTGCTAAAATGGGAGAAAAAAGTACAACATAACAAAGACAAAATCTAATAACTTTCTAAATGGTCTGTTTTCAATTCTCTATGTTTAGGTTCCTTTCATTGTTACCATCCATGTCGATGAGGAATTCCTTTTAGCTCTTTGATTCTCTATCCACCCTTTTCCCATGGAGTGTGAGACCTCTCAAGGCCCAGCTGTTACAGTTGTCTCTGTAGCTGGCAACAGTTCAATATCCTCACAAAATGTGCCAAGGTCAAAATTTTTCTTAGGTCCTTTCTGACACAGTGGCCCTTTTAAGGAAAGAACTGTGCTTCAGCACTCACTGGTTTATTATGATCACCAAGCATGAGGAAACTGCATGGCCCCATTGACCGGAATTCCATTCAGGGATTCTTGACATAGAGGAGCCATTGTATGAAGGAAAGCCAGATGGTTGACTGGTAGAAGAGTCTTGCTAAAGAATCAGTTAAGGCCAATGTAGAAAGAAATGGATTCAGAGAATTACATTGCTCTGTGACACAGGAGGTGACCAGCCTTACCCCTATGGCCAGTATTATGTCCAAGTGCCCTATCCAGTTGCAGATGAATGAGAAAAATATTCACTGTGTTCTACATAAAATTATTACCATAGAAACTACTAAACAGATAAATGTTTGCTTAAATTCAATTCAACAGTCATTGATTTAGTGCCTACTTCATGATAGATAATGTGCTAAGTGCTATGGTCATTAAAAACAAAAACAAAGCAGTTCCTGTCCTCAAAGAGCTTATATTCTACCTGAGAGAACCATGTACTTAGATAAATAGATTTACTACATGCAAAAGAAATGCAGAATAATTTTAGTGTGAAGAATACTCATACCTGGAGCAATCAAGATGAAGAAAGACCTTTTGTGGGAGTTGGCTCATGAGCTAAGCCTTGAAGGGAGGGGTAGGTTCCAAGAGGCAGAAGTCAGGAGAAGTGCATGGCATGCAAGAGAAAAAGACTTTGTAAAGTCACAGAGATGGGAGACGGAATATAATGTCTAGGCAATAGCAAGTAGGCCATTTTGGATAGAATACAGTGATAGGATTTATGAGTGGGAGTACTGTGTAATCAGCCTGGAAGGAAAGGCTGAAGTCAGATGGTGAAAAACCTGTGTTAAGCAGAGAGTTTATATTTTATGCTAAAGGCAACTCAGGGCCTAGTAATAGGAAAAAACAAAAATTCTACTATTATAATGCTTTTAGAGGCAGCTAGTAGAAAAGTGGATAATTTGTTAAGCCAGAAGTCAGAAAGACTTGAATTCAAATCCACCCTCAGTTGCTTTTGTGTGATCCTGGGTAAGTCCCTCAACCTGTTTGCCTCAGTTTCTTCAACTTTAAAATAGAAATAATAATAGCACCTTGAAGAGCTGTTATATCAAAGGAGATAATATTTGTAAAAATGCTTAGCACAGTTCCTGCCACATAGTAGGCACTACAAAAATGCATTCCTTTCCCTGTCCCATAATGTCTAGTTTCTGTCGTTTCTATGAATGCTACTTCCTGTGTGTAAAATGATATTATTTAACCTTTTAGAATCTTATAACTAAAAGCAATATTCTTCTTCAATCTGAAGAATATAAATGAATTAATATAGCTTCTTATAGCATATATATGCATTTAAACAAAGCTGTATATATAATAAATATTATTCCTAACAATAATAAATAAGTCATTGTTAGGAATTAAGCGTATTGAAAGTTTATTACCCCTTGCCTATGGAATCTAATTTAGCATTTTATATGGAGAATTCCAAAGAAAAAAACCATAAGTATGTCTATAAGGACTTTGATTTTTTCTTTTTCTTTTTTTCTTTTTGGAGGGCAGTTGGGGTTAAGTGTCTTGCCCAAAGTCACATGGCTAATTTTTGTGTCAAGTGTCTGAGGCCAAATTTGAACTCAGGTCCTCCTGACTCCAGGACCAATGCTCTACTCACTCCACAACCTAGCCACTCCTCCTAATTTTTTAAAAATAAAATCTAGCTTAAAGGGTTTCCCTGGGCCCAGGCTACATAGACAACATCGATACAACATTCAGCATCATATAAAGACTCTCCATTGCCCTCTTTTAAATTAATTCTGAGTAAATCATGGAACATTCCAGTTTCATCCTTTCATTATCCTCAACCAATTATTGCACTGAAAGATGCCAAAATAAGGACTTCGAAGAAGAAGCTACAAGCACAGTAACATCTGCTTGTAATTCCTTGCTCCCCATCAGTCATCATCTTGGAATCACGTCCAGTGCACATCGAAGCTGAGACATTTCCTACATAGGAAAGAAAGCTGGGAAATCACATAGTATCCCACTCTGACCTTTAGTTCTCCCCAGACTTTAGCTGGCTATGTAAGATATCCCTTTGTAATACTGTGTTAGAAAAATTGGTTCACTTAAAGACAAGGGGGAAATATAATGCCCATTTTTATCATGTCTCCTATACATCCATATGGTTCCTTCCATTATGGCTTTAAAAAGGTGTGTGCATCCCATTACTATTAAAAACACTACAAAATACATGAATAAATGGAGTGCTCCTTAAAATAATAAGTAGCATCTGTCTAAAACAATCAGTAAGTATTATATGTAATGGGGGTGTGAAACAAGGATGTCCACTATTATCCCTCTTTTTCAATTTGGTACTAGAAATGTTAGCAGTAGCAATAAGAGAAGAAAAATAAATCAAAGGAATCAAATTAGATGAAGAAGAGACTAAGCTATCACTCTTTGCAGATGATATGCTGATATATTTAGAGAATCAAGTAAAAAACTACTTGAGACAATACATAAATTCGGCAAAGTTGCAGCATATAAAATAAACCCACGTAAATCCTCAGCATTCCCATATATTTCTAATGAAATCCAGCAGCAAGCGACAGAAAGAGAAATTCTGTTTAAAGTTACTATAGACATTATAAAATATTTGGGAATCTACCAGCCAAAATAAACCCAGGACCTATATGAACACAATTACAAAACACTTTTCACATAAATAAAGTCAGATCTAGCTAATTGGAAAAACATCAATTGCTCACGGCTGGGTAGAGCTAATATAATACAAATGATGATCTTACCTCAATTATATTACATATTTAGTGCCATACCAATCAATCTACCAAAAAATTACTTTATAGAACTAGAAAAAATAGTAGCAAAATTCATTTGGAAGAACAAAAGGTCCAGAATATCAAGGCAATTAATGAAAAGAAATGCTGAGGAAGGTGGCCTGGCCATACCAGATTTTAATCTGTATTATAAAGCAGTGGTCATCAAAACTGCTTGGTACTGGCTGAGAAATAGAGTAGTGGATCAATGGAATAGATTGGGTACACAAGACTTAGCAGCCAATGACTATAGTAATCCACTATTTGATAAACCTGAAGTCCCCAGTTTGGGGGATAAGAACACATTATTTGATAAAAACTGCTGTGGAAACTGAAACATGGGGGGCAGTGAGGTGACAAAGTGAATAGAGAACAAGCCCTGGAGTCAGGACCTGAATTCAAATCTAGTCTCAGATACCTGATACACTTACTAGCTGTGTGACCTTGGGCAAGTCACTTAACCTCAATTGCCTTGCCTTCCCACTCCCCCCCAAAAAAAGATACATTAAAAAAAAAAAGAAAACTGGAACAAAGTATGGCAGAAATTGGGCATAGACCAATATCTAACACTAAAATAAAGTTGAAATGGGTACATGATCTAGGTATAAAGGCTGATACTGTAAGCAATCTACAGTTTTTTGGGTTTTTTTTTTTTTTACAAAGAATAAGGGATAATTTACCTGTCAGATCTATGGAGAGGGGAAGACTTCATGATGAAACAAGAGTTAGAGAGCATTATAAAATGCAAAATGGATAATTTTGATTATATTGAACTGAAAAGCTTCTGTATGAACAAAGCCAATGTTACCAAGATTAAAAGGGAAGTGGAAAATTGGGAAAGAATTTTTACAACCAGTGTCTCTGATAAAGGCCTCATTTCTAAAATATACAAATAATTGAGCCAAATCTATAGGAATACAAGCCACTTCCCAATTGATAAATGGTCAAAGGATATGAGCAGGCAGTTTTCAGAAGATGAAATTAAAGAAATCTATAAGCATACGAAAAAAAAATTCCAAATCACTAGTGACTAGGGAAATGCAAATCAAAACAACTCTGAGGTATCACATCTCACCAACCAGATTGGCTAAGATGACAAAACAGCAAAATGATTTAAATGCTGGAAAGGATGTGGAAAAATTGGAACACTAACGCATTGTTGGTGGAGCTTCAAACTGATCCAGCCATTCTGGAGAGCAATCCGGAACTATGCCCAAAGGGCTATAAATAATTGCATACCCTTTGACCCAGCAATACCACTTCTAGGGTTATATCCCAAAGAGATCAGAGAAGTGGGAAGGGGACCCATATGTACAAAAATATTTATAGTGGCTCTTTTTGTGGTGGCAAAATATTTGAAAATAAGGGGATGCCCATCAATGGGGGAATGGCTGAACAAGTTGTATTATATGAATGTAATGGAATATTACTGTGCTATAAGAAGTGAGGAGAAGACAGACTTCATAATAACCTAGAGAGACTTATATAAACTGATGCTGAGTGAGAAGAGCACAACCAGGAGAAATTTGTACACAATCACAGACACAACATATGTGTGACTACTAACTTCAATAGACTGGGCTCCTCTCAGCAATATAAGGCTATAGGACAACCCCAAAAGACTCATTATTGAAAGAGATATCCACATCCAGAGAAAGAAATGCAGAGTCTGAATGCAGATTGAAACAAACTCCTTGCTCTGTTTCTTTTTCTTGTTTTGCTTTGTTTTCTCTTTCCCACTGATCATTCCATCAGTTACAATCCTTCTTTACAACCTGACTAATGATTAATGGGAAGATATTTTTAGATCCTGTATCTGAGTGCATGGTGCCATGATGAGGGGTGGGGGGAAGAAAATCTGAAACTCAAGGGACTGTGGAACTGAATGCTGTAAACTAAAAGTAAATAAATCAATTTAATTTTTAATAAGGGTGTGTTTGTATGTATGTATGTACACACACATATATATTTATGTATATGTACATATATATGCATTTAATATCCATTTCCATATATGTATTTTTTAAATTATTTTTCTCTATTATATGTAAACAAAAACTTTTAACATTCATCTTTTTAAAATTTTGAGTTTCAAATTCTCTCCCTCCTTTTCCACCTCCTTGAAAAGGCAAGCAATTTGATACTGATTATACAAGTAAAGTCATATAAAACACATTTCCGTATTAGCCAAGTTGCAAAAACATGCTGACCAAAAATCCATAAGAATAATAAAGAAAGTAAAAAAAAAAAAAAAGCATGTTTCAATCTGCATTCAGACTCTACGTTTCCTTTTTCCCTGGAGGTAAATAGAATTTTATCATACGTCCTTCAGAATTGTCTTGAATCATTTGTATTGCTGAGAATACCTAAGTCATTCAAAGTTTATCATCAGTCATACAGTATTGCTGTTACTGTGTTCAGTGTTTTCATTTTTCTGCTCACTTCACTTTGCATCAGTTCGTATAAGTCTTTCCAGATTTTTCTGAAATCATCCTGTTTATCATTTCTTATGGCACTACAGTATTCTGTTACAATCATGTACGACAACTCGCTCAGCCGTTCCCCGATTGATGGGCATCCCTTCAGTTTCCGGCTCTTTGCTACCACAAAAAGAGCTGCTGTAACTATTTCATACATGGAGATGCTTTTCTCATCTTCTTTGATCTCTTTGGGATATAGACCTAGTAGTGCTTTGCTGGATCAAAGAGCATGCACAGTTTTATAGCTCTTTTGGGCAAAGTTTCAAATTGCTCTCCAGAATCGTTAGATTACTTCACAACTTCACAACCATAAAAATGAAGAGGAGCCCAAACAGGGTTAGGGCTTCCTGAGACCCCAAAATACCAACATGCCGATCCTGCGGAAAGAATTCCACTCAAGTCTTCTCAGCCAAGGAAAAAGTAAAGTTTATTGGAAGTTCAAGTTCGCCATGTGGGGTGCTAGGCCATTTAAAGGTGCTCTCACAGAGCAAGTCTATTCTAGGCTATCTCATGGAGCTCTCACTGAGCAAAGTCTCTACTAAGTAGGAAATGATGAGGTGTAGGCTCTGGGACCCCTCCCCCCTTTTTGAGCTCTCCTTGATTCTTTGGCTCTGGGAAAGTAAACGTTCCCAGGGAAGACATTTGCCTGCGGTCATGGGTTTTGAGATGCACTTTGTTCCAATAGTTTCCCACCCTTGAATTGGCCTGGCCCACCATTGTCTATGGTCTCCAGGTAGCCTCCAGCAACTTCCCACCCTGAACCACTCATTACTGGAGTCTGACCTCATCTGACTCCTCCTGAAGACCCTCCCCAATCTCCTCCTCAGGACCACCCCTAGACTCCTCCCACAACCTTATTGTATCTAGAACCCCATCTTCTCTCCACGTGTGTGAGAGTGCCATGGAATAGTTTGGTATAGACTTGGCATAGACTTGCTCAGTGAGAGCGCTGTAGAATAGCTTAGCAGAGACTTGTTCCATGAGAGCACCTTTAAATGGCCTAGCACCCCACGTGGCGAGCTTGAACTTCCAATAAACTTTACTTTTTCCTTGGCTGAGAAGACTTGAGTGAAATTCTTTCCGCAGGATCCGGCATGTTGGTATTTTGGGGTCTCAGGCAGCCCTAACCGTCTTTGGGCTCCTCTTCATTTTAGGAAAAAAAAGTTATTTGGAAAATAAAAATTGAAAAATTGAACAAAAGGCCAGCTAGAAAAAATATTTAACATTTAGGCAGAAGTTTAACTCTCTAATTTAATTTACAGTTATGTTTATCTCTAGTTAACTCCTGTTGTTTTTGTGGTGGAATCAAGATTCAGGTAGCTGGCAATGTTTAAGTAGCAAAAAACAGTGTCTGTGGATAGATAGGCAGTGAAGGAGGAAGTTGAGGAAAGATCAGTTCTTTTTCATGGCACTTCCCTCAGTCCTAGAATAGGTGGATACAACTGGTGGCATCTGCCCAGGTCTCTCTTCATTGCCATATCTCAACTTTTTCTTTCATTGATTGCCTCTAGGCAACTAATTCTTGCTAACTCAGTACTGTAAGACACCACTCTTTCCTCTCCAGTTTAGACCCTCAGGATCTCTATTTGGCCCTAAGATAGCTCCTCCTTTTTGTGGAACTCAGGATGGGACTTAATGTCTCTGACAATAGCTTTGATTCATTCAAGGAAGTGTACAAGAAAGTCATTTACACTCAATCCTGACTGATTCAACCAAGAAGTGTTCTCACTGAACAAGGTAATTACTTTTAAGTGGGTTGGGGTAATCAGTGAGTTCCCACCCTTATATTTAAGCACACACATACACACAAACACACACACACATATATACATATACATATTATCTATCTATGTATTTGGAGACATCATTTGGGGGTTCACTTTTTTCCTTTATAGTGTGGAAATTGGCTCAACATGTAATTACTCAGTTGATGAAGCATTTGTTGCCAATGAGGGAACCAAAATGAGTAGCAGAAAATGATCAAGTCATCTCACTTTTTAAACTTCTTGCACTCAAGAAGCATTCATTTTACAAGTTATAGTGATGCTAATGAATAGCCATTGAAACTTCTCAAATAAGGGAAGAACATGATTAAACCCTGGCTTTAGGAATATCATTTTGGCATCAAAGACAAATCTGAATAGGATAGATTAGAGAGGGAAGAAGCTGTATAAATAAAACAATTACAACATTTTTGCAGTAAGTCAAAGGAGATAGGGACCTGAATTAGGAGCTTGGGTTGTGAATGTAGATTCCAGAGAAGTTAGGAGGACACAGCAATACCAGGCAACTGATTGGCTTTTATTTGATTGGGTAGGTGAGAGTGAAGCTTTGAAGATGATTAACTCTTTGTTTGTGAACACAAGTGAGAGAAAGAATAGTGGTATGTATGGAAAAGTTAGAAGGAAGAGTAGAATTAAGAGGAGAGATAAAGATTTTTATTTTGGACTGAATAACTTTGTTATGTTTGTGTTTCATCCAATTACTCTGTGTTCACAAATATTCCATGTCCAGCCTCCGTGCATCTGCAAGGCAGTTTTTCTTGTCTACAATACCATCCCACCTCTCTCCCTCCTAGTCCTTAGCTGTCTTTGAGGGTTCAATACTGTTCAAGTATGACTTCCTCTTATAGAAGGACTTTTCTGACATTTGTCTAGGAATTACTGCTGTCTTCCCTGACACAGCCCCCAAACACTTTGCATTTTTTTAGCTGAGTACTTGTTTCTACCTAATAGAAGATAAGATTACTGAGGACAAGGATTGTTTTGCTGTTATCTTTATATTCCTAACACCTACATTAGCTTTATGCACAATAGCTATTTTATAATGGACACTAAACAAATACATATTAAATTGATTTAAAGATGTAAATGTGGTTCTGGCTTGATCTTAGGTTGGGTGAAAAGAAACAAGTTGTTCAAAAAAAACATGATGTGATTCTGGCAGTGTATTGCCCACTGTAGAATTTTTTTTTCTTTTTCTTTTCTCAGTTTTTTAACATTTACTTTCAAAAGATTTTGAGTTCCAATTTTTTCTCCCTCCCCTCTCCCCTTCCCAAGATGGCAAGCAATCTGATATAGGCTATACATGTATAATCATATTTAAAATATTTCCACATTAGACATATTGTGAAAGAAGAATCAGAACAAAAGGGAAAACCATGAGACAGAAAAAAACAAAAAAGAGAGAGAAAATCATATGCTTTGATCTGCATTCAAACTCTATAGTTCTTTTTTTTGGATGTAGGTATTATTTTCCATCATGAATCTTTTGGAACCACTCAAATTTCAATATATATTCAAAGATGATTTAAAAAAATGGAACCAGACATTAACTGGTGTTTATGCATTTATCTGCTTGCTAATTTTATGAATCATCTATACATACATATGTAGCAGTGACATTGATTCTGACCCTTCCCATTCCTCAAATGCTCTCCAAACAAATCTCTGTCTATTGCCATCCTACTCTCCTTTGACTTTGCTACATGTCAAATGATACCCCCTCCTTCAGTCTGATTCTTTTTTATTCATTTGCTCATTTATTTGTTTATTTCAAAATCTCCTGCCTACCCCCTTTCCCTCCATTTACATCTCATGGAAGTACTGATAAGATCAGGAGCTTCTTTAGTTAAAAGGGTGAGATGGGAGGCAGGCAGTCCCAAGGCCTGAAGTCATCCATATATGGAACTCATTCAAAATCACAGGTGTGCCTACACTTTCCCTTCAATAAAGTTGTAACAAAATGTTTGCCTGAGGGACGTTTATTCAACACTTCTCTATGGTTTCTCCTACTCTTTGGCTTCTTTTGGCTGTTTGCATGATCATTTCTCCCATCACTCCAGAGAAGCTGAGGCACATGTTCTGTTGGAAGTTGTTGACAGATGCCTCCATTGGTAAAATTCTTGGTACTTTTTCTATACTTTCAACTTTACTACTGACATCCCTGAAAACTCAGTCAGATTATTTTAACATCACCTCATTTCAGAGGAAAATACTTTGGCTAAGTATTTGTCCCCATAGAAATGCCCACTCCTCCTACAAGGAAAGACCAATTCAGATTCACCTCAACCATCTTATCCAAGAAAGGACCCTGTGTCTTCAGTTGCTTTCCCTCACCTTCCTCAATGTGAGAAAATCAACTTGAATGTATTTTTTGATTTGTGAGTATGTCTTCAGTATGACTTGAGTATGTCTTCAGTATGTCTACCATGTCTACCATGACCGTGACAGTGTATTTTTCCACAGAAGCCCTCTGGATGGCTTTAAATATCACGAATACATTTCAAAGCCCACATGGTTTGCTTACTCTCCCTGGGATGTGAAAGTTGTTGGCTCAAGTTACATGAACTAATCTGGTTTGGGTTTGTACAGTATTATCTGAAGTCCTGTGAATTTAAAAAGTTTGTAAACTTATCTTTTTTCAAATTAGACAATGTGTTTAAAATTTAGTTTAAAAATTTTGTAACATTGGATGAAATTAAAGTGAGTGAGCAAGAGACAGGCAGGGATAAAGACACAGACAAGAAGACGTACGTAGAGAGATGGGCGCAGATTCTCTGTGTACCGTAGGAATCATTTGATTTATTGTCCTCTTTGATGAAATTTTCATACCCTGCAGTAGCACTTTCAGTGCTATAATTCCAGGTTTTCCTTAACCAATGCCAGGACCCAGCATGAATTAACCAGTTGTACATGTATTTGATTTGAATGGCTCTCAAGCATATTGCTTTGGACATCAGAATCTTTCCTTATTTTCCCTCTGGATAGAAACTTCTGCATCTTGATGGAAAAAAGTTTTGTCCTTAAATGTGTATATAGAGTGGCAGAGCTAGGTGTGAGTGACCTTTTCCAATGGAACTAAGGTAAAGGAGAAAGACCAATGGGAATGGTCCACAAGGGATGCACCATCTTATATAAAATAGAGAGCCTTGAGGATTTGGGGAAGAGTGAAAAAAACAAACAACAAAATTAAATATTTGGGAGGTTTTATTTGTACAAAGCCCCATTAATTTAATCCAATTTATTTCTAACTTTGTTCTCTATCTTGTGTTTATAACTTGGTCACCTACCCATATGCCTAATAAGTAATATGTTTCTGCCACACTATTTTCCTAATATTTTTTCCTACCAAATAATGAATTCTTATCCCCAAATCTTGTCTTTACACTTGTCAAATATAAAGTTATTATATTCATTTTATGCTGTTAATTGTATGTGTAATGTGAGGTTTATCATCATGAAAACTACCATGAAAAAGAAAGCTTTGTGATTCTGCTCCACATGTGTTTGTCAAACTTAGTCTTCTGTGGAAGAGTTGGATCTACCAAATCCTTTGCTGATTTGTGTGTCATTCAATAGTAAGGCATTTTAATACTTTGATGTTTCTCTGATCTCCTTTATGTAGACACTCCCTCCATCTGTTCTAATGTCTTATCCACACCCTCTCTTTTTGTGTGATTCTTGTCTGTTTTTTCTATAAATTCTCGAATGATGACCTAATATCTTTAATATCATGTTGGACCTACCTGCTTGCTCTGGTCCTTTGAATATTTGATAAATACCCATGCCACACTCAAGCTGATTACATTATAACCCTTATACTCAAACTACACGGGCAGCCTACTTCACTTTCTGGGCATACATGTCCTTGATAAATAGAAGTTGAATTAATGTCAGTCTATACACTATGAATTAAAAAGGTGCAACTTTTTATCTAAAACATAACAATGAAAGCTAGTTATTTTCTACATCTACCTCATAATAGATGTAATTTTCCTAGCTGGCTTCACTATGCACCATTATGTGTCCTCGGTACCTCCAAGGTCTATGAGAGAAGGTGGTAAAATCTGTCTACTTGTAACTTCCAAACACTGGTATTAGTTCTGCCCTCTGGATGTATATAAGCTAGTTGTTCCTTTTCCCTATATTTACAAAATCAGATATTTGAAGGAAGTCATTTTATATTTCCTTAAAGCTTCTTTTCTTTGGGTTAAAGGTGTACAGACCCCATGATTGTTTCTCATTTGACATGTTTTCCAGAGCCCAGACCATCTTTTTAAAAAATTATTTATTTTTAGTTTTCAACATTCATTTCCATAAGATTTTGAGTTTCAAATGTTTTCCCCATCTCTCCTTTATCTCCCACCCAGATCACATGCATCCTGATGATCCCTTCCCCCAGTTTACCTTCCCTTCTATCCTATCCCCCTCTTATCTCCTTTCCTTCTATTTTCCTGTAGGGCAAGATAGATTTCTATACCCCATTGTTGAATATCTTATTTCCCACTTGCATGTAAAAACAATTTTTAACATTTGTTTTTAAAACTTTTGATTTCTAAAGTCTCCCCCTTCTGCCTTTCCCTGCAACCCTCATTGAGAAGGTAAACAATTCAATACAGGTTATAAATGTGTAGTTATACAAAACACTTCCACAGTATTCACACTGTAAAAGACTTACCATATTTCCTTCTATCCTATCCTTCCCCCCCCCAATTTATTCTATTGTCTTCTTTCCCTGTCCCTTTTGGTAAACATGGGAAAGAAATCATAAAGAACTTATTAACTTTGAATTATTTACATGCCAATATGGAAAAACAATAATAGTAACTTAGGAAACTGTTCCGAGTATGAGGATAGGGGAGGGGAATACAAATGTATATATAAGTATACTTACACATATGTCTAAATAGGAGGCTATATATGCGTATGAATACATATCTGAGCATAAGTGTATATGTGCATATAGAAGGTATAGGATGAATTGAATACGAAGGGATGATACTTTAAAAGACGAAATTCTGAGGTGGGAGAGGACTAGAATGAGAGGAGACAGGGAGAGACAAAATGGGGTTAATTATCCCATATAGAAGAGGCAAGGCATAACTGTTACAACTTTACTTTCAATTACTCTCATTGAATTTGGCTT
>JAQQSW010001333.1:0-19409 GCA_028646575.1 Pseudocheirus occidentalis
TCTTATTTGGTTTTCAAAGTCCTTTTTCAGTTGATGTATAGCTTCTAGGCATTCTTCAATTTTCTTGGAAGCATTTGGTGTGGGAGTTCTGAGTTCTGGGCTGTCTTCCTCCCATTCCATGCTTTGATCCTTTTTGTCCACAAAAAAGGATTCTAGAGTTTTATTGCTGTTCTTATTTTGCTTCCTTTTCCTCATGTTGGCCAGTCACTTAATTGGTTGTTTTTTTTTTTTTAGCTCTGTGAAACTCTGCTTCCAGGGGGGAAGCTCTGTTCCAAATTGCTGGGGCTTTCCCAGCTGCCGGAGCTATTAGGGGGGTGTTGCAAGTCCCCCCAGCTTTGGCTTGCTGAAAGCTCACCCCAGGACCACCACCCAAGACAATGATCCAGATCCAGGCCGTTCAATGCAAGAGCACTTGGCCCTGATCAATTGATTCAGCCCCCCTGCGGAGTCTGCAGGCCAGGGGCTCTGAAGCAGCTTGGTGGGGGCCACCACCTGTTCCAGCAGTTCCCTTCCTGCACTGCTTCCTTGCCCCAGGGGCAGATTGGCCGAACTGCTTCACCTCCTCCAAATTAATTTTCAAAGTTTCACTTTCATTAACCGTCTCTGACCCTGGTTTGAGGGATTTTAAGATCCCCTCAGGCAGGTGCTTTAGATCTTCTCTGAAGTAGACTCAAGCTGTGGCTTGGGAGGCTCAGCTCCTCCTGGCTGCCCTGGGGCCTGGCCTGGATGCAGCTGTTGTTTTGGACTGGGCTGGTCTCTGTTCTGGTGCAAGCTGCCCTTCTCTCATCCCTGTTCCTCACACCTTGGCAGATGTGCAGGTGCTGGAGGCTGTAGATCCTCTCCTCTGAAGACTGGCTGCTCTGTGGCTCGGCTCAACTCAGCACAGCTCCTTCCCACCACCCCCGGGCCTGGCTGCACTATTGGCTTCAGGCTGGGTCAGCCTCTGCTCCCGGCCGCCATGCTGAGCCCCTGCTGCCAAGCTGCCTTCAGTGAGAGGTGTGTTTTCTGTATTTTTGTGAGTCTGAGAGTCCCAGACTTTGTCTGGGCTCATAATTTTATGGGTGTTTAGGGTGGCGGTGTGGGAGCTGCGGGACCTTGCTGCTTCTATGCTGCCATCTTGGCTCCACCCTCCCTTGTCCTTCATTTTCAAGAGGACCAATGACATCATGGGATGAAGACTCATGCGTGAATTGGATTTAAGTGAGGCAGAGGTGCCCAAAGCTGTCAACCTCATTATCTTCTCCAGAGTCATCAAAGACCAGTGCAAGAGAAAAGTTAAGACAACCAGAGATGGCTCAGGGTAAAGGGAACGACCTTGGTGTCTTTGATGTCTGACCAAGCTCTAAGTGTTCCTTCAGTGTTCCTGCTTCAGCCATCTTATCCCTGTCTTCACTTCCTCCTTCTTATCTAACCCTATCTTCCTTACTGGGGCATCTAGGTGGTACAGTAGATAGAGTGCCAGAATTGGGCTCAGGAAGACCTGAGTTTAAATCTAACCTCAGACATTTACTAGTTGTGTGACCCTGGGTGAGTCACTTAACCCTGTTTGCCTCATCTGTAAAACAGACTGGAGAAGGAAAGGGCAAACCAGTGCAGGACGTTTATAAAGAAAACCCCAAAAGGGGTCATTGAGAGTGAAACATCACTGAAAATGACTAAAGAACAATAAAACCTTCTTCTGAGTCCCCAAGAATGCTTTACCTGGGAGGCAAGTTTCTAAAGCTGACAATTTACCATGGCATTCCCCTCTGCTTGTGTTTCCATTTTCCTCTGTGACACCCAAAACAGTGTGGTGTAGATGAATACATCCTGTGATGTGGGGTTGTAATGTTAATGGATTTAAGATCTTCCCTGTCCATTAACAGGCTTCCCATGTAGTCCATTAAGGGAAGCTTGCTTAGGGGAGGCTTGCCTGTAGGAAGGCTTTCCCACCTTTTGCTAATTTCTAATTAGGCAGTGAATCACAAAGGTTGTGATGCCTTCTGGTTCTGAGAAGTGTGCGTGTGTGTGTGTGTGTGTGTGTGTGTGCGCGCATACTGAGGTGGTATTTTGCTTTGGGGGCTCATGAGAAGAATCTTGTAATTCCCTGTTCAAAATTCTGAGTGGTCATACGTTCAGAGCTCCCTGACTGCTCAGATGTAACAGCTCTCTCCATCTAGGGAGGTATGTAAAGTATATAGCAGTATGGCTTTGATTCAGGCAGTTGGAGCCCTGTCTATTGGTCTTTATTTCCCTGCTTGTATTCTCTGAAGTTCGGGGTGCTGACTTTTCCCCTGAACTAGTGAATGTAATTAAAGAGATTGTTGACCCCTTAAACAGCCATCTTTCCTGGTAAAGCAGATCTAAGAACCTGTGCTAGCAGCTGTCCTGGGCATGCCAGTGTGGTTGTCACTACAGGGGTCAGAGGACCTAGGTTCACATAGCAGTTCTACAACTTGCCACTTGTGTGACATTGACCAAGTCACTTTGGGGCCTCAGTTTTGTCATCTGTAAAATAAAAGGAATTGCATTAGGCCTCCGAGGTACCTTTGAGCTCTAGATTTAGAATCCTAGCACTTTGCTAATTACCATTTTAGGACAAAAGGCTGGAGCCCAGAACACTCACAGCCCAGGCTGGGGGAAGTAAACTGTGGTTGGTAATAGAGCTGAGGTGTCAGGGTCAAGAAAGGTGATAGGAAGGAACCATTTTTCTAGCTTCTTCAAAATAAAATAATAGCATTTGGCTAGTCAGCATTTATATAGTATTTCTATAATACTTTAAGGTTGCAAAGTGTTTTATGTATGTTTTCTCACTTGGCTCTCACAGCAAACCTATATGGTAAGTGCAATATTATCCCTCTTCTTTAGTGAGAACATTGAGGCAGATGACTTGCCCAGGGCCTCAGAGTTGGTAAATGTGTCTGAGGCAGGATCTGAACTCTGATTTTCCTGAACACAGGTCCAATGCTCCATCCATCATGCCACCTAGTTGATCTGTGCAGATAAACGGCCAGCAAGGAGCCTTATCTAGATCAGGAGCTGCAGCCCCTTCCCCTAAGCTCTACCATGTTACTCTTAAATGCCCACAGACAGTTAATTAAGATTCCTGTTGTTATACTGGTAGCTGTGATCTGGGTCATAAATAGCAGAATTCCTAGCTGAAGATGATTCTGTGTTGGAGGCTGACAGCTGCCAGGACCAGGGGCACCAGTCAGAAGCCCTTCAACACATCAGATAGCTCCCTCCAGTTGTAGATTCCTGTGGGAGGTGCTGCCAGTGGACCTTGTGACGTCTAGTGGTCAGCTAGAAGTTCCAGGCTGCAACTCCTCTTCTCTGACTGGGACTCCTTTGAGTTGCCAAATCCCCTTTATTTTGGCTTGGACTAGTGGTTTCATCAGCGTTGAATGCCCTGGGAGAAAGCTCCCTCTATAAAAACAGATAGTTCTAAGTTCCCACCAAAACATCAGAGAAGGACTCAGATTTCATCCTGTCTAGTCCATTTTACAGATGGAGTAACTGAGGTCCACAAAGATATAGTGACTTGCCAAAAGTCAAAAAGGCAATATGCAGAAGAGCTGGGATATGAACACGGGTCATAGGATCATAGCTATAGGAGGGACCTTAGAAGCCAACTAATCTGACTCCTTTTACAGATTAAGTACATCAAGGTAAGGGCCAAGGAGGTTAAGTGATTTCCCCAAAGCCATACAAGCAGAAATAATCAGAAGTAGGATTTTAACCTATGTTATCTGTCTCCAGAGCCACAGATCTTCCAGCCACAGATCTTCCAAGTGACCACACGGTCACTTGCCCTTTGGTCACATAGCCAGTAAGTTTCAGAGGAAGACCCAAACCCAAGTCTGTCTACTTCCAAGGGCCTCCTTCTATACACTAATCCATGCTGATTCTGAGCCCTTTTTTAAAGTCAAAAAGTTTCTCTGAGCTGCCTCCCACCCCCAACATGATTATAACTGTGCCATTAGCATTCCTTCTTTGGGAAAATACAGAATGACTGTTGTATTGGAACTTAGAAATGGAGGTGGGAGTGGGGGGAGAGATCTGGCAGAAGTGACTTCCTTGGCTGTTTTTCCCAATACCTCCTTTGCCAGCAAGGCCAGTGGCAAAGTAACAAAACTGCTGTGCTTTCTTGGTATGGGAAAGGAAGGCTGAGGCCACTGAGAAGAGAACTGAGTTATGCAAGCTGTTTATAGAATTTTTGAGTTGGAATGGAGCAGGTGTACCACCTGCATCAGTTCCACAGTGGCACCTTTCATGGTGGAATCAGCCTCCTACACACCATAATAATCAATCATCATTTATTAAATGCCTACTATGTGCCAGGCACTATGTGAAATGCTGGAGATACAA
Source organism: Pseudocheirus occidentalis (assembly GCA_028646575.1). Taxonomy (NCBI): domain Eukaryota; kingdom Metazoa; phylum Chordata; class Mammalia; order Diprotodontia; family Pseudocheiridae; genus Pseudocheirus; species Pseudocheirus occidentalis. The sequence goes on from JAQQSW010001333.1 coordinate 4,348, forward strand.
AAAGAGGCAAGTCTTTGTCTTCAGAGACCTTACAATCTGAAACAATTTACTTTGTTTATTTCTGTTGAAGAACCCAATGAACAAACTCTAGTCTAACCAAATAGCTGAAAGGAATCCCCACAACAGACCCAACAAATCATCCAACCAGCCCCTTCTTGAATACCTACAATAAAGGGAAACCACCACCTTAAGAAGAAACCCATTCCCTTTTTGGACAGCTCTAATTGTTAGGAAGCTTTACCTGACACCAGCCTAAATGGGTTCTCTACAACTTCCACCCATTGCTTGTGGTTCTGTCTTCTGCAGCCAAACAGAACAAAGTCAAATCCTTTTCCCAAATGGCAACTCTTCAAATACTTGAACATAACTGTCATGTTTCCCCCAGTTCTTCTCTTCTCCTGGCTAAGCACTCCCAGTTCTTTCAATTTATTTCTATATGACATGGACTGGAGACCCTTCATTATCTTGCTCTCCTTTGGTGCTCTCCAGTTTAACCACACCCTCTTTAAACTGTGGTTCTTAGAACCGAGCACAATTCTCCAAATGTAGTTTGACCAGGACAGAGCACAAGGGAGTATCACCTTATTTCTGGAAGCTAATGCAGTTTTCAAACTGTTATTCACTTTCTTGGCAGCCATATCATGTTACAGACTCACATTAAGTTTATTCGCTGGGTTCTTCAATGGAAACCCACAAAGGAAGCTGTTTCAGCTCTCTGACCTCTTCCAGTGTGTAGGAAGTTAATGTCATAATGAAAGGTACTACTGTGGAGTTGGAAGCAGGTGGTATCCCAAGAAGGCTCCCTAGCTCAACACTCATGACAAGGTAGAAAAGAAGTTCTCAGTGGTGAAGAAAGAGGACCTAGTAGAGCCTTCCCTTCTAGTAATTTGGGTGGTGGAAAAGGTTGAGATATTTACCCGTAAGTCACAGAACAAGAATCCTGGTCTCAGTTTCATCTACTTTCATCACCTTCCTCCTGGCCTGCTAAAGAAGGCATATCTCATGATCTTTCATGCAGATTAGTTCTCTTCATTTACATTATTAAAGTCACTGTGTGTGTTGTTCTCCTGGCTCTGCTCATTTCACTCTACATCAGTGCGTTCATGTCTTCCCAGGTACTCTGAATTCCTTATTGCCAGCTTATCTTACTACAGAAGAACATTCCAAGATAGTATATGCCACAATTACTTGCTACCACAGGAAATTCTTTGTTCCATGTGAGGTTAATTCCTCAAAGTCTGATACCTCTCCCAACTGTCTCCCTTGTGCCCTTTTTTGGGGAACATTCATCAATCAATCACTCAACAAATATTTAAGTGCTTCTGATATGACTTTTCCTGGGTGGCACAGGCATCGCCACCATTTCTCTCTCTCTTTCTTTCAAATGAAATTGGCCCACATTATAGATATTTTTTGTTAGAGGCAGTGGTGAATTCATTTTTATTATTACATGGAATTTTGTCATGTTTAAACTATTATAAGACCTTAAGTCAGTGGTTCTCAACCTTCCTAATGCTGTGACTCTTTAATACAGTTCCTCATGTTGTGGTGACCCCCACCCATAAAATTATTTTCATTGCTACTTCATAACCATAATTTTGCTACTGTTATGAATTGTAATGTAAGTATCTGATATGCAGAATGTATTTTCATTGTTACAAATTGAACATATCCCACAGGTTGAGAACTGCTGCCTTACGCTGATTATTTTGGAGGTTTGAGGGAGGGATTGATTGTTGATTGTGTATTGCTGATTCTGCAGCAAAATCTAGGAAGGATTTAGGCAGAGGAGCTTTTCTGGTTGGGGCTAGACGACGTCTGGCTATAGCATTTTCTATGAAAGCTACTTGACCAAAATTTGTAAGCAGATGTTAAAAAAATCCACTTATGTTTTATTTTCAACAAATCATTGTGTTTGCAAAAAAGAAAATACACAGTGACAAAATGTGCCTATGACTTCAGTAACACTTTTAAGTAAATTTGTTTTTTTTAACAAATCACACCAGCATATATATATATATATACACATATATTTGAAAACACCAATATATGGAATATGTATGAGACATTGTTTATATGGAAGGTATGTTTGCTTGTTTATTATAATGTATCACACTGCATATTTTTGTTAGAGTTAAAAAAAAAGACCATTGGTATTTGGTAAGGGACCAAAGGAAGGCCTTGGAGTAAAGACAATTTGAATTCAAGTTTTGCCTCAAGCATCAACTATGTGACCCTGAACAAGTCACTTAGGTTCTAACCTATAGTTAGGTTCAACACTATAAGTTGAAATGTTGGTTATCTTACTCAGTGGAGTTAGTTTCCTTACTGGGAGTTCCCCAGCCTGACAAAATAACAAGTCTGGATAACTCTTCTCCTGTCCCCCAAAATAGATCAAAATGGCTGCTCTATGAGAATGTAAATTAATGAGTCCCTTGCAATAACTTTTCATTCCATCCTTACTCTTAAACTGGTAAATAGTACAGGTTATCTAATCAAGAGAGCTCTGACATTTACTAACTGTATGAATTTGGAAAGAAGGAAATAAGCACTTATTAGTTGCCTACTGTGTGCTACACATTGTGCTAAGAACTTTACAAATATTATTTCATTTTATATGCTCAATAATCCTGTGAAATAGATATCGTCATCCTTTTTTTTTACAGATGAAAATAACTGAGGCAAATTGGGGTTAAGTGACTTGCCCAGGGTCATACAGCTAGTAAGTTTCTGAGTCTGGATATGAACTTGGGAAAATATGGGTCACAGTTTCCTCATTTATAAAATGGTATTAATAATTCTAATACTGTCTCTTTTATGGAGTTATAGTGAGGAACATATGTTGCAAACTTGAAATCACAAAATAATCTTCTCCTTCTCCTTCTCCTCCTTCTCCTCACCCCCTACCTATCCTATTTCTTTCCTACTGCTATGGTCCAAAATCATAGAACTTTAAGAATGAAAGGAACTGATACAGGATGGAGCCAAGATGGGAGCGTAGAAGCAGGAAAACTCCATGGCTCCCCCATAACCACCTCAAATACCTATAAAATATGGCTCTAAATAAATTTTAGAGCTACAGAACCCACAAAGTGACAGAGAGAAGCAAATCTCCCACTGAAGGCAGCCCAGCAGGTGGACAGGAAGGGTTAATTGCAGCCCGCTGGGAGCAGAGGAACCCATGGTTTTAGCCCTATGGTGGCCCAATCAGCCACAGCTGGAAGGAGGCTGGAGGGACTCCAGGAGAGTTGATCACCAACAGCTGTGGCTGTTGCCAGAATTATCAACCCATAAATGCCAAAAAGAAAAAGTGAGAGGTCAGTGTGGACTTTGAGAGAACAGGGGGACCAAGAGCACAGTCCAGCCTCTGCCCCTGGAAGGGAGAAGCAGCTCAGGTGTAGCGGCTGTACAGCTGCTTCCACGTGGCTGCCTCAGAGCTCCTGACCTGCAGATCATAGGGGGACCAAGGGACCATTCTGAGGGGTAATTGCTCTTGCTTTAACCTGCTCAGCTCTGGATCACTGTCTTGGGTAGAGGTCCTGGGGTGTGTGACCAGGTGCCAGAACCTGTGGAGGCTTCAAAAAGCACCCAACTAATAGCTCTGGCAGCTGCAAAAACTCCAGTGATTTGGGACAAAGCTCTTCTCTCTGGAAGCAGAGTTCTACTGTGGCAAAAAGCTCATAAGTCACATAATTGAATAGCAATATGAACAAGCAAAGGAAGCAAAGCAAGCACAGCAATGCAACTTTAGATTCCTTTTTGGGAACAAAAAGAATCAAAGTATGGAACAGCAGGAAGACAATGAAGTCAAAACTCCTGCACCAAAAGTTTCCAAGAAAAATATGAACTGGTTACAGGCCATAGAGGAGCTTAAGAAGGATTTTGACAACCAAATAAGAGAAGTGGTGGAAAAATGGGGAAGAGAAATGAGAATGATGCAGGAAAATCATGAAAAGAGAGTAAAAAACATGACTGAAGAAAATAACACCTTAAAAATAGACTAACTCAAATGGCAAAAGAGGCTCAAAAATCCAATGAGAAGAAGAATGTTTTCAAAAGCTGAATTTTCCAGATGGAAAAAAGCTCACTGAAGTGAATAATTCCTTCAGAATTAGATTGGAGCAAATCAAAGCTAATGACTTTATGAGAAATCAAGATGCTATAAAACAGATTGAAACAAATGAAAAAATAGAAGGCAATGTGAAATATCTCATTGGAAAAACCAATGACCTGGAAAATAGATCCAGGAGAGATCATTTAAAAATTATTGGATTACATGAAAGCCATGATCAAAAAAAGAACCTAGAAATCATCCTTCAAGAAATTCTCAAAGAAAATTGCCCTGATGTTTTTGAACCAGAAGGCAAAATAGAAATAGAAAGAATTCATAGATTATCTCTTGAAAAAGATCCCAAAAAGGAAATACCTAGGAATATTATAGCCAGGTTCCAGAGTTCCCAGATCAAGGAGAAAATATTATAAGCAGCCAAGAAGAAACAATTTTACTTTTGTGGAAACCCAATCAGGATAACACAGGATCTGGCAGCTTCTACCCTGAGGGATAAAAGGGCTTGGAATATGATATTCCACAGATCAAAGAAACTGGGATTAAAACCAAGAATCACCTACCCAGCAAAACTGAGTATTATGTTTCAGGGGAAAATATGGTCATTCAGTGCAATAGAGGACTTTCAAGCTTTTTTGATGAAAGAAGCAGAGTTGAATAGAAAATCTGACATTCAGATATAAGAAGCAAGATAATCATGAGAAGGCAAATAGGGAAAAGAAATCATAAAGAACTTATCAAAGTTGAACTATTTATATTCTTACATGAAAAAATGATAATTGTAACTTACAAAATTTTTTTCAGTATGAGGATAGGTGAAGGAAATCTAAATGTATGTATATATGTATACATACATATATGTCTATATAGGAGGGCACAGGTACACATAGACAGAGAGCACAGGATCAATTGAATAGGAAGGGATGGTACTTAAAAGGTGAAACTGAGAGATGAGAGGAATATAATGAGAGGAGATAGGGAGATACAGAATGGGATAAATTACCTCATAGAGAAGATGCAAGGGATAACTGTTGCAATGGAGGGGAAGAACAGGAATGCAAAAGTGAATGGGCCAATCTTACTTTCATTGAATTTGGCTTAGGGAGGGAATGACCTACACACTAAATAGGGTATCTCACCCTACAGGAGAGTAGGGAGGAAGGGTATAAGAGGGGGGATGATGGAGGGGAGGACAGGTTGGGGGGAGGGTAATTAGAAGCACACACTCTTGAAAAGGGACAGGGTCAAAGTAGAAAATAGAATAAGGAGGGTCAGGATAGGACGGAGGGAAATACAATCAGTCTTTCACAATATATCCACTATGGAAACGTTTTGTGTAGCTACACACATACAACATATATTGAATTGCTTATCTTCCCAGTAAGCGTGGGTGATGAGGGAGGAAGGGAAAAAATCTGGAATCCAAAGTTTTAAAATAAAACGTTTTAAAATATATATTGTTGTTATTATTATTATTATTATTATTATTATTATTATTATTATTACACGCAACTGAGAAATAAGATATGAAGGCAGTGGGGTAAGGAGATCCTTCTTACCCTACCGGAAAGTGGGAGGAGGGATGGAGAGAATATAGGAGAGAGCAGATTAGGGGAGGAGTATACAGTGAGATCGCTGTTTTGGGGTGGTGGGTAGGGAAAAGACAGGGAGAAAATTTGTAACTCAAAATCTTGTTGAAATGAATGATGTAAACTAAAAATAAACAGAAAATTTAATTTTAAAAGAAGAGTGAAAGGAACTTTTTTAACACTGAGATGATCATCTCTCCAGTCCAAACCAGTGCAGAAATCATTTCCACATCACCAACAAATGGCATTCCAAAATCTGTTTCAGTTCAGTTGTGGCAAACATGCTGCCCCATGAAGCTGCTCATTACATTTTTCAATGGCTCTAATTGTTGGACAGTTTGTCTTTATAGGGAACCAACATCGACCTCCCTATGACTCCTGCCCACAGAGCATAAGTCTGTTCTTTGGAGCACCATGGAATACATGTAATGTCTCTTGGGCTGTGGAGGTCCTTGAAATGTTTGAAGACAACAATCATTTTACCTCTGAGTCTTCTCTTCCCCAAGATTAGCAACCCCAATTACTTCATTTACCTTTCATTTTACTTGGTGTCTAAACCTCTTACCATCTGGGTTACCCTCTGCTAACTAAATCTACCTTGTTGGTGTTCAATCAGTTCAGACACATCTGACTCTTTGTGACACCATTTAAGGTTTTCTTGGCAAAGGTACTGGAGAGGCTTGCCATTTCCTTCTCCAGCTCATCTTACAGATGAGAAAACTGAGACAAACAGGGTTAAATGACTTGCCCAGGGTCACACAGCTAGTAAGTGTCTAAGACCAGATTTGAACTCATGAAGTTCATGAAGATGAGTTTTCTTGACTGTAGGCCTAGCTCTCCACCTACTGTGCTACCTAGCCACTCAAATCTACCTTACTTTACTCTTAAAGTAAGGGAAGTCCCACTTTTACCTCTTCTGAAAGAAAGCATTTGATCCATTAATTCACACTAAGATATTAGGAATTAAGTGTGATATCCTCCCTAAATTATGATGGAGAGCTTGCCTCAGAGTTAGGAGGACCTGGCTTAGAGTTTCACCTCTGATACAGACAACTTTCTGAAACTATAACTGGTAAAGAAGCTGCTCATTTGCATTCATATAATATTAAAAGAATAGAGACAGCGGGTGGCACACTGGGTAGAGTTTTGGGAATGGTGTCAGGAAGAACTGAGTTCAAATTTGACCTCACTTACTAGATGTGTGATATGGGGCAAGTCATTTAACCTGTCTGCCTCAGTTTCCTCAGCTAGTAAATGGGGATAATAATAGCACCTTCCTCCCAGGCTTGTTGTGAGGATCAGATGAGATGCTAACAGCATAGTGTTTAGCACATAGTGGGCGCTAAGTGGCGCCATAGTGCACAGAGTGCTGAACCTGGAGTCTGAAAGACTCATCTTCCTCAGTTCAAATCTAGCCTCAGACACTCACTAGCTATGTGACCTTGGGCAAGTCACTTAATCTTGTTTGCCTCAGTTTCTAATATGTAAAACAAATTGGAGAAGGAAATGGCAAACCACTCCAATACCTCTGCCAAGAAAACCCTAAATGTGTCACAAAGAATCAGACATGACTGAAAACAGCTGAAAAACAAGAAGCATGTAGTAAATGCTAATAAATGTTTCCTTCTTTCCTTTTTTCCTCGCTCCCTCCTTTCCTTTCTCACAATGTTATATTCCTTACACAGATGAAATCATAGGCTCCCCCTTCTCACTCTAAATCTCCCATTTATCAAAAGTATATAAAAAAAGAAATCTTCCAAGTAGAAGGCAATGTTAAAATGAATGACAAAATAACGGTAGAATTTCAGGCATGCTTGGAGGAAATATTTGGGGGACACAAGAACCTTCTAAATGTCCCTCAAATCTCTCCCTACAGGCATTCACCTGTTTAAGCCTTTGTTTATGGTTGGTCCAGTCATAGAAAGAATGACTACATATGCACCTAATCTGTACTTGTCAAGGCTAAAGACTGAAGGAACCTATATCCATCAAACAAGGAAGATCAATTAGGAAATTAATGATTTAGAGTCCCACTGGCAACTCTAATCATTTGCCTGAACTAAAGTGTCTGGTCTGTATTAGAATCGTTAGTGAATGCTTGCCAGTGAGTGATAATAATTTCCACAGGAGAATGGCAATTTCACTCTATAGACTTAGGCTCAAGTAATCGTTTCACATGAAGAGCTGTGACCCTTTGCCTCACTTAAGCTAACAAATACTTATCCTTCACAATAGGACTCTAATTTCCTAATGGTTCTTCCTGGCTGTCACTCCTGTTTAGGCTGTAAGATGTAGCAAGGACAGGATGGGAAACTCAGCTAAAGGACAGTTGCTATGTCCTTTTGGAAGGACATTGATAAGTGGGAGAGCATCCAAAGGAGAGTAATCAAGATGGTGAAGAGCCTTGAGTCTATGCCATCTGAGTATTGGTTGAAAGAACTGAGAATGCCAGCCCAGAGTAGGCTGGGGGGAGGAGCATGATAGTTGACTTCAAGTATTTGAAGGGCTGCCATTTCAAAAAGGGATTAGACTTTTCTGTTTGGCCCCAGAGGACAGAATCAAAAACAATGATTAGAAAGATCAGATGAGATAACAACATATAAAATGTTTTGCATATCTTAAAGTATCAAATAAATGCTCGCTACCATCATCAGTATCCTCATCATCATGATGATGCGAAGAGACAAATTTAGGCTCTTCCTAAGAATAACTTCCTAAGAATCAGAGCTGTCCAAGGTAGCTGGACCACCTTGAAAGGTGGTGAGATCCCTTCTCACTGGAGGTCTTCAGGCAGAGGCTGAAGGACTGCCTTAATTTACCTACTAAGTACTCTTTTCATCAATAAGTAGAGGTTGAGGGCTGTAACCCAGTCCTGTAGAAACCTTTCTAATTCATGTATTATTGGGACTTCCTTTTGGATATGGCTTAGACTAGATGGGTAGCTAGGAGGTACAATGGATAGAGTGCTGGGCCTAGAGTCAGGAAGACTCATCTTCCTGAGATCAAATCAGGCCTCAGACACTATTTGTGTGACCCTGAGTGAGTCACTTAACCCAATTTGCCTCAGTTTCCTCACCTATAAAACAGGCTGCAGAAGGAAATGGCTAATCACTCCAATACCTTTGCCAAGAAAGTCCCAAACGGGGTCACAAAAAATCAGACATGACTTAAATGATTGATTAACAATAGATTAAATGACCTCAGATCTTTTCCAACCTTCAAATTCTTTGAGTCTTTAAAAGCTTGAGATGGGAGCATGGAGTAGTGCAGTCCGAGCAATCATGATTCAACAGTGAGATTCCACAGTCAACAAAACTAATAATCATAATCATTCAAAGACTGTACCAGCAGACTGAAATCTTGAACAGGTGCTGCCAAGCTGGAAATGTCTGCTATCTCAACACAAGACTGGTTAAGTTCAAGTGTCTCAGAAGTCAGCCAGAAGGTGATGAATTTTTTGATGGTAACAATTCTTAAATACCACTTACTAAGTTATGACCTGTATCTGTGGAGGGTTGCTGCAAGGACAAATTTATACATCTTCATAGTAATAACAATTCACATTTCTAGATCACTTTAAGTTTTATAAGCTCAGCATTGGCTTTATTAACAAATATGTAGTGCCTAGGATAAAAGAGGTAATGTTCCACTGTAGTTTGTCCTGATTGGAGCAGGTCTAAAGTATTGTGTCCATTTCCAGGCAGGACACTGACTACTCAAGTTAGTCAACAAGCATTTATTCAGTGATTGCTATGTGCTAAACTATGAAGATACACATACAAACAAAATGTAAGATGATTCCTGCCCTCAAGGAGTTTACATTCCTAATGAAAGAAGAAAACATAAAACGAAGATAAAAAGGTTGGAGAAAGTACTCACACAGGGGCGTCATGGAGAAAATCTAGAGTCAGGAATGGAGCTCAAAGAGCAATGAAGACATGGCTAGCCTGGTCATTTCCTTTAAAATGGAGGTTCCTTTTGCACACAGTTACAGACACATTGTATCTGTGATGACTAACTTTGATAGACAGGACTCCTCTCAGCAATGCAAGGTTAGAAGATAACTCCAAAATACTCATGATGGAAAGGGATATCTATATCCAGAGAAAGAACTACAGAGTCTGAATGCAAACTGAAGCAAATTACTTGCTCTCTCTCTCTCTTTTGTGTTTTGTTTTATTTCATTCCTTCTCCTTGTTCACTTCATTGGTTATAATTCTTCTTTACAACTTGACTAATATTTAATGTGAAGGTATTTGTAGAACCTATATCCAATTGCATGACACCATGGTGAGAAGGGAAAGGAGAGGAATAGGGAGAAAATTTGAAACTCAAGGGATTGTGGAACTCAATGTTGTAATCTAAAAATAAACAAATAAATTAAAATAAAAAATAATAAAATGGAGGTTCTTGTAGGAACCAACCAATCAGAGTAAGGGACTGTGAGGTAAGGACTGTGACCTACCAGGGTAAGAAGGTTGCTATGGCATGGTGGATTTGAAAATCCAGAGAGACAAGAGTAGATAGAACCCAGAGAGAAATGACAAGCTGGAGCAGTCCCAGAAGAGGGTAGTCAGGATGATAAGGGTACTGAAAATCTTCAAGTCATATTAAATTACAGTTATTAATTAATTAAATTAATAATTTATTAAATTAACATAATTTAATTAATACAAATTAAATTAATACAATTAAAGTTACAGAAGGTGCCCCAAAATGAAATGGTAAATTATGAGCTCTCCATCACTGGGGGGAAGGGTTCAAATAGAGACTGTGTGACCCCTTGTTGGAGATGTGGCAAAGAGGATTTATGCTTTAGATAGAGCTTAGAATAGATAAACTCTTAGATTTCTTCCCACACTGAGATTCCAATTCTATGATGTACTTAATTGTTGTTTACTTGGCTGTAATATGTTGTCATGTCTATATTAATTGGCTTATAATTTTGGTGAGGGAGAAAAAGAAACAATTTTCATCTTTTATACAATGCCATAACATAATAAGGCACTCACAAGTTTCTTTAAAACACACACACACACACACACACAATCTTTTAAAAGGGATTTATCTTTTTCCTATACCAGAGAGTAGAGATCTTATTCTTTCAGTTGCTTCTTGGAAATCTTAAACTGGAAGTCCAACTGGATAAGCATTTCAAACTCAACACATTCAAAACAAAACTCATCTTCCCCAGCTTTTCCTTTACTACAAATATCAAGAGCACCACTGTTGTTCCAGTCACCCAGGCCCACAACACCAGTTTCTCATGCTCACCCACCCCACGCATCCAATCCTTTACCAAATCTTGTCATTTCTATGTTTATAACATCTCTTCTCCATGTCCTCTAGTCTCCTCTCCACTCATACAGCCACCACCCTAGTTCAGGTCCTCATCATTCCTTACCTTATTGCAAAACTCTCCTAATTGGTCTCCTCTCAAGTCTCTCCCCATTTCAGACCATCCCCTTATCAGATGTCAAATTGACCTTCCTAAAGTGCAGTCCAAGCAATCATGATTTGCCCAGTATGACTCTATCCTTGTTGAATAAACTCCAGTGACCACCTAGTACCTCAAGGATAAAATATGAAATCTTCTATTTGGCATTCAAAGTTCTTCATAACCTGACCCCTTTTGACCTTTCCAGTCTTCCCACATGTTACATGTGTTCACATACTCCAGGAGCAGCTACGCTGCTCTATTTTCTGCTCCTTACACACATCATTCCATTTCTCTTTCCGTGACTTCCCGTTGGCTGTCTCCCATGTCTGGATTCCATTTCCTCCTCACTTCTGCCTCTAGGTTTCCTGGGACTCCTTCAAGACTCAGTTCAGATTCCTCTTTCTGCAGGATGCTTTTCTTGGTGCACTCCATTCCCACAGCTAGTAATCCCCTCCAAGACTGCTTTCCATCTAATCTGCATATTTCTTGTATGAACCTATTACATCTGTTTCTTTCTTAGTTTAGAATGTAAGCTCCATGAGGGCAGGAGCCCCATTTTTGTCTTTCTGTATATTCCTAATGCTTAGCACAGCATATGACCCATAGTGAGCCTTTTTGAAACACTTGTTGACTGACTTACTGACTTATTCTCTATGGAGTGGCCCACAGCTGCATAGTCATAGCTGAGCAAGAAGGGGGCACAGTCACATGCCAATGCTATGAAAATAAATTATTAGTATGTAATTCCTTGTGTGAGATCAATGCTCAGCTACCAATACCCCTGGCCCCCTACTCCCTGGTGTTTTCTTGGTCTTACTCTGTACCTCCTCCCCTGACTCTCTTATTCTCAGGGTCAATAAATCATTTCCCTGCAACACAGTCTAATGGTAATGCAGCTTGGAAGTAACAGAGATCTGGACTGGAGTTCCAGCTTTGACACTTCCTCCATGCATGACCATGGACAAATCATTTAATCTTTCCTAGCCTTTTTAAAATGGGGGCGAAAATGCCATTGCTAGCTACCTCACAGTGTACAAGTGCTGTATATGTGTGATTAGCCCTCTAGACTAGCCGGCATTGGGATCTTCTGGCTTTGACCTCGTCATGGTTTTCAATTCAAAATTTATTACATGCCTACTATATTTTAGGCACTGTGCTAGATGTGAGAGATAAGAATTGGAAAGAATGTTGGATTTGGAATCAGAGAATCTATATTTGAATTTTGCTATTTACTACCTTTGTGACTTTGGGCAAGGCACTTGGGCCTCAGTTTCTGAAAGAAGGTTAGACCAGAAGATTTCTAAAGTCTCTTCTAGCTTTAAACCAGAAACAGCTCAGTAACCTCCAAGGTCACTCCTAGGTCTAAATTAAAATAGTTAGGGAGGGCAGCGGAGAAAATGTTGGGCTTGAAATAAAGTAAGTCTGAATTTGAATTCTGCCTCAGATACCTGCTTAGCTATGGGACCCTGGGAAAATCACTTCACCTTCTTCCAACCTTTATTTTATTATCTGTAGGAGGGGATAATAATAATACTTCTTTCACTGGGCAATTGTGAGGTCAAAGGAGATTACACCTGTAAAACACTTTGCAAACCTTTAAGCTCTATAATAAATTCTAGCTATCATCCTCCTCTTCCTCCTCCTCCTCATTATTATTATTATTATTATTATCTTTGATCTATTTATACATCTTTGATGCTATGAAACAGCCACTGCCTTCAAGGTAGTATGTTCTACTGTATAATTCTCTACCTACCAGGGGGAAATTGATGAGGGGGAGCCAGCTCTTCCAGACCTGGCTTCTGTCTGTGTACTAGAATGTTGGCTCAGACCACATCCTTTCCTCTTTCTTCCACCTCTTGTCCTCCCACCATTATTCCAGTGTGTTGGAACTCCTTTGGGAGGAGTTGGGGGTTTCCACAATGGAGACAGACCAACCAGTAAATACTGACAGCAACAGACCCTTATTTATTTAGTCTATTATAACTCATATATGGGAAGGCTTGTGGCTTAACAGGAAGGAGGAGGAGAAGGGTCCTTCCATATCACAGTCTTTGGAGAGACAAAGATTTAACTTGGTTTCTGGAAGGGAAAAGAAATGGGATGTCAAGTCCTCAGATGAGATGATGTCCAGAAAGAGGATTGATGATGCAGCAGGAGGTACCAGTTAGACTAGTTAAGTCAGTCTTGTCATTTTTCCCAGTATGATGAAGAAACACCTGGAGTCCTGCACAACAAGGCACTTTTCTTTCTTTTTAAAAAAAATAATATTTATTTTTTCCAATTATAGGTAAAGAGAATTTTTAACATTCATTTTTTAAAAATTGGAATTCCAAATTCTCTCCTCCCTTCCCTTCCCCCTGCCCTGAGAAGGTAAGCAGTTCGATATAGGTTATATATGTGACATTACGCAGAACATATTTCTATATTAGTCATGTTGTGAAAGAAGACACAGGTGGAAAAACATGAAAAAAATGAAGAAAGTGAAAATAGTATGCTTCCTTCTGCATTCAGATTCCATTACTTCTTACTCTGGATGTGGATAGCATTTTTCATTGTGAATCAACAAGGCAGTTTTCTGATACCAAATAGGGCAGGTATTTCCCTGGGATGACTCGGGAGAGTCTTGTGTATGGGTATTTGATTGGTTTCCCACCTCCCATCTCTCTTTCTGTCCCTCCTCCCCCCTCTCCCTCTTGTTTCTCTCTCTCTCTCTCTCTCTCTCTCTCTCTCTCTCTCTTTTCTCTGCCCCTCCTCCTCTGTCTCTCTTTTTCTCCCTCTTCCCACACCTCTTTCTCTTCCCCTACCTCCCCCTCTAGTGTCATAGACTGGCTGGTGAAAATTAGTGAGACTTTACAAGAGAATGGAAGCTTAAGGAATGAAAGGCTCTATGAGAAGCAGGGTAGTATAATGGATAGAGCACTAGATTTAAAGCCAGGGAATTGGGTTCAAATCCTGATATAGATACTAGCTATGGGCCTCTGAACAAATTACTTAACAGCTTTGTGCCTCATTTTCCTCATCTGTGAAGTGGGCTCAATATATCTAAAGTCTCTGATCCTGTGTAGGAGAGCTGAAGTAGTTTCCAGACAAAGGAGAATAGTGAAGGGACCAGGCAGGAGGAAAGGGAGTGTATACAGAAGAGGCAGCCACTTGTAAGATGAGCTAGGCCCACAAAACTGGGCTTTTGGGACCAACCTGACTGTGTTGCTTAAAATGGTAGCAAAACCCACCTCATCCATTGATTGTAAGGGAAGAGGTTCTTGTCAAGGCAGCTGTGTAGGTAGAGTAGTTGGAATGCTGGATTGGGTCTCAGGAAGTTAAAATCTTTCAGATCTAAGTTCACATCCTGCCTTGGACACCAGCTGTTTGACCCTGGGCAAAAAAAATCTCAATTTCCTTTTCTGTAAAATAGGAACAATAATAGAACCTACCTCTCCAAGAGTTGCTGTAAGCCTCAAATGAGATAATATGTGTAAAGTACTATATAAATGCTATTATTATGATGATAATTTTGGGGGGAGATATTAGGAGATACCTGGCCTTAGTTCAGAAACCAAGACTGGATCCTTGTCCCATCACCAGAGGTGATGTATATGGCCAATGCCCATAGTACTGTCATTAAAAAACAGGCAGTGACAACAAAGATAAAAGCAGCAAGTCCCAGGGTCACTAAAATTATAAACTGGTGCTTGTTCTCTCCTTGACTACAGCATTCACTTTCCCTTGCCTCTTGAGTCTGCCTTTATAAAGCTCTAAGATATTAGGGATGGAAGTGAGGTTAGAGTTCATTTACCTCAACCAACTCATCTCCCCAAGGAAGTTCACTGAGCTAGTTGTAGGACAGACACTAGAATTCAGTCCTCCTGACTTCTTATCCAGTGTTTCTTCCCCTCCCCCTTGTCTCTCTCTCTCTCTCTCTCTCTCTCTCTCTCTCTCTCTTTCTTTTTCTTTCTCTTTCTCTTTC